>QZGG01000680.1:0-113864 GCA_006409495.1 Sedum album
AAGTCCCCATGCTGAATCTGACATTAACACTCTCCTTGTTGCAGGAGGAATTCCATTTATAAGGGAACATTTTAGACATCGGTGCCACATCCAAATCTTCCCATCCTGCTCTCCCGGCAATTTTACATTCGAAAGGCGTTTAACATTTATTGTTAGACTGCCCTGCTGGTGCGTAAAACATTGGATATGAGCTTCCATTCGCTCATCACAGGACCGACAGGTGTCCTGGGGTAAAAACATTTAAACTTAGATTTTGAAGTGAAGGTTAAGAAAAATCTAACAGGAAGAAAATTGTACCGGAGCAAACAAATCATCATGAATGTATCTCCCCAGAGGCTTATCAAAGCACCCATAAAATTTAATACGCAATAGCCTGGAGCGCTCACAGACAGTGCCCTTCACTATGCATCTGCTCGAAAAGGATACTAATATACTCTGATAATTATCAGTAGACGAATTATATTCACCAGATGCTTCAGGGTCTTCATAACTCTCCGGGTTTTTGGGCGTTTCATCCCCTTTCAACGGGGACTGCAGTTCAAACTGCGGGTCTTTGCTTATACAAAATAAATTTTCATCTTGTTGCTTGAAAGACAGCTCGTGATATAAAGTAGGCAATGGACCTCCATTGTACAAGCCCAATGAATCATTTTGAACTCCACAATCTGTAAAACTATGAGATACAATGCCGTGAAAAGAAGGCTCATTTGATAATTCAGGTACAATTGACTCTGAACTCGAGTGCATTAATCCGCCTTCTAACAATGGCAAAGCATGAGGAATAGAATCATTCACAGATATGACGCTATCAGTGCACATTCGTGCTGGCATGGAATAAGAGGGTCTAAGAGTCATCTTAGGCAGGCTAGCACCCTCATCGGCAAGGAAAGATGTCTCGAGAGACAAATGATATGCAGCAAAAACTGCATACTTAACCACATTCTTCATCTTTCTCAATTCATTACGGGATGCCCCTTTCAAGACAACCTGCAGAAAAATCACATGATCGTAATGGTAAGCCACCAACTTACTCAGTCAAGTCCCAAATTAAAAATAAACTATACACACAACATCTTCAAGTTTTAAATGGACAAATTACCGTGCAGCCTGAACGCGTTGGGCAGCCTTCGAAGTACATCAATGTTCTGGATAGTTTCTTGTTGGCTTGATTGGCAATTTCATGTTCTTCATTTGTTTTCTCCAGCCGAAATAGTTCACAGTATCCCAATCGAGCGTTTGGTATCTTATCGAGTGATGGGGTGACTGTTGCACCACTGCATCGGGCTACCCTCTCTAATAATGGTCTTTTAACATTTAAAACTAAAGATATTCCTTTTGCCAACAGATAATCTTGGGCATATGAAGATACAGTTTTCTCTACAAGCAAAACATTGGGACAGTGAGCCTCTATCCTTGAAACGATTGTTTTCAGCTGATCGTTCTCCTGTAAACACAAAAATGTTCCAAAATCACCATTTGTTAGCTGAATACATAAGCAAAAAGTAAGTAAACAAAAGCATTCAGAAGAGAACCTGTTTTAACAATGCATCAATAGATGCCAGCTGGTTCGACGTCCTTTTATACTCAAGTGCTCCTCCTAATAGAAGCAGCCTCGGTTTCATATACTGTGAATTCATTCGCTTGTGCTTTATGTTTTTTGTACAAACTACACCCTTAACAAGGGTGCTACAAAACGGAAAAAAGCAGCAGGAGGTTAATATAGAATCGTGTGGGATTACTATTTTTTAACAATAAAAAAAGATAACCAACATACCTATGACTTGGATTTCCTGTAGCAATACACTTAACTTTTACATAATCCACCGGATCCATACTGCCCCCTCTACTAGTATCTGGCTTAACAAACGTAGCAGCTTGCCAAGTCAATTCCGATATAATCTCAAGCCAATCTTCAGAGCTTTCAATTCCCTCCCCTTTAAAAAGTTCAGCCACTAAAGCCTTAAAATGCCCCTGTACTACAGTTCTAATTGGTTCATCTTTGTTATGTCTTTCCTTTGTAATAAATATATCCTGCAAACTACTACTTGACGAGAACACCTCCCCATTTCCATCATCCTCGTCATCATAGGAAAAGAAGTTATTTTCTGACTCGTATTGTTCATCTTCTGGCGGCGGAGGAAACCAAATATGCTCATTATTTTCAAAATCCAAAGACTTCTGATCACCACAGTCATTAAAGGAAGTTACATCAGATGACGAAGCATTGGTAACCTCAGAAACGTTAGTCCTAGAAACAGGCTTTTCTAAAACATTCCTGATTTCTTGGTGAGATGGACAGTTAGTATGAAGTTTTGGTTTTCTATCTTGGTCATGCTGTACAGGATGCCCAACTTTGTAGGAAGTAAAACTAATCCTAGATGGACTATCCAGAGGGCTTGAACCCGCTGATTTAGAGTTATAAAACTCGTATCTAAAACTACTTATATCAATGTCTTTAGTATACTGACAGTATTCACTCGATGGAGAAAGAAAGTTATTCCCTGAGAAGTCTGATTCTTCTTCATCGCTCCTGCATTTGTTATAAAATTGTTAAAGTTAAACTATCAGCCCCATTAAAATCACAATCGATACAATTTATACAGAGTTTAAGGTAGTTTACCTGGAAGAGCATTGATAAACAGAAACAGGTGAAGGTTGACCAGATAATGAAGCTGCACTGCTGTTAGTATGCGGAGATGAGCAATTTTCACAAGAATCAACACAGTTAGAAAAGTGATCTCTTGGAGTTTGATCACCAGACAGATCACCCTCGCGTCTTCCACCAGCCAACAATAGGGAATGAGGCACAAGGCCTTTCCTCAGCAATCCAGAAGAGTTTAATTTCCAATTGCTCTTCGTATTTCCATGCTGAAAGTCATCTTCAACGCACACCTTACATGCCTTTACAGACATCACATCTTTCTTATCGTTCTCCATACTAACTGTGACACTAACGACTGGATCATTTCCCTGTAGGCATTTCCCACATATTACTCGACGACATGTTTGACAATTATATTTACGGGAATGGTCAACGAAATCCATGTTACATACACAACAATCAACAGGACCAGTTTCTTTAAGGCATTCACGTCTCCCTCTAAAAGAAAACCAAGATCCAAACTTGTTAATCAGTCCTATAACTGAATCATCAAATGCTCCCATGAACCAGTAGCTTACCAAAAACGAAGTCACAAGTTCACAACCTGGCCTCCGCACAAAAATATCAGGCTTATCAGGTATTAAAACAACACTAAACCGTCTTACAACAATTAACCCCACTACCAAAAACAGCCGGGTCACAAGATCTTGATCATCAATTTAACTTCTACAGCATCCCAAATTTTTCTTCCCCGGATCTTGAAGTAAATCCCTTAAAACGCCTCAAATATCCAATCAGGTGATTAGCAAAAAATCCCCAGAGCCCAGTTTCTGAATCTACAACAATCCACAAACACGCGAAAAATTAATCTAATTAAAAAATATTTACAACAAAAAAAGGAAAATCAATCAATTAAAAAACACATCCTAACAATCAAAACATGATTTTGAAACCCTAAATCTCACATTTTTTAACAATCCACCGCCACAACCATCACGGAAACAAAATCCAAATACACAAAATGCGCTTCCACAGATCCAATCGTCGAAATCAAAACCAACAACTTACCAAAATCGATTAAACCAAACAACAAAACCCAAATCATTTATAACAAAGACGCTTTCTTTTCTACACACGCATCTTCAAAACACCGACTTTCACCGAAATCCAAAAAGGGGGTAAATGCAACGATGGTGTGTACATACATATAATCGTCTTAGAAGCTCCTCACCAACAAAAACCCTCAAAATCCAAATGCATCCTCTGAAGTGTATAGGGAAACGAAAAGCGACATTTTTTATGAAAATTGTAGCAATGTGGCGAAGACACAGGGACAAGGTATGCTCTTTTTTTCTCTCACTAGAAAATCTAAAGAGGTCGTTGTTGGTGTGTGAATGTAAGAAAGAGAGATGACTTGAGATTATTAACGCGTGTTAATTAGGGTTTGATAATTACTGTAATTAAATTGGAGTCTTAATTACTTTGATTTTTAAGAAAAAAAAACTATTTTAACTATCTATTTGAAAATGTCATTTATAGATTTTATGAAAATTATTTTTTGTATTTAATTAAAATGAATGGTTTAATTAGTGAAAATTATAGATTGTTTGATTTTATAATTGATTAGTGATTAATAAATTTTTAATTATTTAGACTTTTTAAAAATATAGTTTCTAATCTTTTCTTAATATGTGATGTTAATAATTTGTTAACAAGATTCATTTGATTTCAAATACATTTTTTTCTTTTAATTTGCTTATTATTGATGCATGTTGTATTATTTGAAAATTATAATCAACAAGTTAGATGGTACGTATAACCATAATGATTTAAGATATTATTTTTAAAAACTGGAAGATGTTAAGTGCATTTTATAAATGGAAAAAACGAGTATTATAACAATTTTGCACATTCAATAATTAGTAAAAATTGACTTGAATATATATTTTTTTTTTAAAAAAAAAACCCCACCCGCTAAAGCCCCACTGCTTTAGCACCCATCAGGAATCGAACTCATGACGTGTGGCTTATAATACAACCTCCACTGCCACTAGGCTAGCCCTTGGTGGGCATTGACTTGAATATAAATCATTAGATTGATTAAATCAATGGGTTTAAATTCACAAGATTCCAATTCCATCCCTTTATCCAACTTATTTAAAAACCAGTGTCAATAACTTTCTACTATTTCCATTCTCATATATATTCGATTTTTATTGTAGTTACAAATATTATCAATGCTTATACCATTTTTCGAGACACCGTGTGCAATAATCTAATGAGAAATTTCTCCAGCTTTGAAAAGGAAAAGTTGTTGTGTGGCTCGTGAAAATGTAATAGTTAATGTCAATATTAGTAAATGAAATAAAATTCAATAAAGGGGTGCCCAAAACAATCACTAGAAGTGTGTAGAATGATGAGACATACGTGGCATATATAGAAAGCTAGTCTAATCTAAACTAGTAATTGTAACTTTGTAAGGTTCGTGTATGGAGAGGTTGGGCGAAATGGTGATGGACATAGTTTTCAAAGAAAACCTACAAAACTCACAATATTTGTTGATTTTAAAGGCCAACCAAAAATGTATTTCTCCACAAATTTGCCACTCCTAATTAAAACTTAAACATCTAGATCACCTTTTAGGTTTTTACAAGGGAATGAGATTCTATATTGCGTATAGTTATATTTAGCGGATCCGAAACATATAGGTTAGGTTAAAATTATGTAGTTTTATGAGTTCAATATTTTAATTTGGATTTTAGTATAACGACATAATTTTATAACTAATTTAAATTAAACTACGTCGTTTTCAATATAATGCAATTGATTGTAGGTTGCACCGATCTGAATCCTTCTTACAGGGATGCACATTTGTTTGCACAAGTGAAAACATAATCATAAGATTTGGCGAATTGTCCCAATCACATGGACCTCACCTTCCCTCATCATACATGATCAATGTCTTAAGAAACATCATGTTACAAAAAGTCATTTGAAGATATAACGGAACTAATCAGATCATACGTAAAAGATTATCATGAAAAAGAAAGATTGGACTGATGAAGTTATATGGATGTCCATTCAAGCTTATATAATAATGGATCATCGTCAAATGGTGCAATAATGAACTTATTGAAATTGATTTGTAAGTAAAATGTGTTTGAGGGACATGATTGTGACACCATACCACATCATCTCTTATCTAAGTTGGTAACAACAAAACATAATTCCAAATCAAAATGATCCACTTTCATTCAAAGTGGGGCAGCTAGGGGTCTCACCATGAGAATCTTAAAAGTGTGCCCATCACCTTTTACAAAAGAGGTGCATTAAGATGACCCATTTTCCGCGAGTACTAGCTACTTGAGTATATTGATAAAAATACATCTGAATTCATGTGATGATTTTCAATACTTGTTTCACCATAAGGATTGGCACTTTCATATTTATTTTAACAAGAAGTTATTTGACTTCACTAATTTACTGTACGTATTTTTTTGATTGTATTCAGTGATTTGTAGTCGATGGAGACTGATAAATTTATATTAAAAAGACTGTAAAGACAATACGAGGACGTGGACGGATGCTTTTATCAAAAGAAATTGCGAAAGATAACATAATAACAGCTAGTCTGCATGCTGGATGCTGCTACTTGTAATCAAATCAAACAAAAAATGGGTAAAAGGTGGATCGATGATGAAGCAGAAGCAAAGTGATCAGTGATGACATAAAAGTTGCTATCTACTCATCTTTCGGTTTATAGAGCCTCTAGCGGTTGTTGTCTTTCAATACCAAATAACAAAAGTCGCCAAACGAGTTAAGACCATGAGAAGCCAGTAGTACCTCATATACATCACCGCCTCAGGCCTCAGCTTTAACTATAACTAGAGTCATTGTTAACACACAATTTCTATTTAAACAAATACCGACAATGACTACATGTTTTGAATATACGCGTAATACGAACAAACATATATAGTGATGTGTTTGTTTTATCATTATCTACAAACAGGTTTGCTGATAAAAGGTTGGAAACAGGTTAGGGTTAGCTAGTTGCACTGCAAGTGTTTATTTCTTGAAGAAGCTCAACATGGGTAATAGTGTATTAATGGAGATGAAGGATGTATCCATTGATATCATGTGTTTGCATGTGACTGTGAAGGTGGACTAACTTGAAACAACTTTTTTGAAAAAATAGTTTTTCAAGACCTTGTTGGGTCTGTAATGGTTACTGAAATGTGGACATGCACATGGATATTTAGGGCTTTTGAGTGTGATCGATGAAATTAATAAATGTGAGACTTTGATGCTTTCTTTCAACCAACAGATCCATCTGCTAAACCCAGTCTTTAAGGAATCAGATTCAATAAACCAGTCACCAAAAAATACATAGTTTTGACTTATGAATGTTGTTGTGTTCAAATTGAATTTGTTTAAACATTTTTCTCCGGATATTAAACCATTCTGTATAACCGGTCTCAAGCCCATAAGCCCATTGGGCTTACCGGGTGACTAGATGTAACCAACGAGATCAGCTGTGACAAAGAACGACGTCGTACCATTAAATTAATTAGGTTAATTATTCGAAAGTTATTTCAGGCCGAGAAAATAGAAAATTTTAATTAATGTTCCGAAAATATCGATTTCATTAAATTAAACAAATCGAATAAGGGAAATATTTAATTCATGGGATATACCATAAAAGATAATTCATGATATTACTACGATTGCTAAATGTATGTTTATAAAACCTACACTTGCATGTTAGGTTCATTCTTTGAATTTTATACATCGTTGAGTTGTGTGTACATCTTTTACATTGAAATTTCTTGAAATCTCCTAATTTGTCAAATAAAACATTAATTTTAAAAAAAAATTAATGTGTAAAGTACAAGAAGCATTTATACTCAAGTCAAGTCACCATCTGAAACCAAACCGTTTCATGAACATGTTCGAAAACAACACAAATTAGGTCACCAAAATGGGACCATTGAGTATTCACAGTTCGATCAATCTCAAGTGTACTGTACATACAAGCTATATATGCAACGCGCTTGAAGAAACGAAAGATACCTATTTTTGGCATGAGAAAGCTATTTGACATCTAGCTATGACAAGTTTGTTAGTTTGTGTGGCCTAGGGCTTGCAAGGTACTATTCAGTAATGATTCATTCATATGCCATGCAATATATAAATCCGTCCTGAGCCTCCTGTAATGTGAAGGTCACGTTCTGGCCTCTAATATCAACTAACACCTTGTCGGCAAAGGTAAGTGCATGTTTGTCAAACGTCGTGTTGTTGATAATCGAAAAACATGTTTTCTAGTAAAATTTTGTAGCAAAAATTGTTAAGTTTTTTGTACTTTCTATCATACTTTAACTATATTCTTTCATTGCATAGTACAGATGAAAACGCCAAAGAATTCAAAACGGAAGCATTTGCTAGCTTTCGTTAGGAAAATTTAACTTAACCTCTTTATTTTGTATGAGAAGTAGCGACATAACGGTCAGGCATCCGGTCTTTAATTATCTCCTAACGGTTAGCCCTCCACGGTGCATCTCAGACTTTGACACTTTTTTTAAAACCTCTTTACTTTTGGGGGAAGTTTAAGTATTAATTCAATCATTCCGGCATGGGTTTTGGCCACCTTTTCAAAACAGATTACTAAATAAATTTTATGTTACACTGATCATCTTTTCACTGAAGTGCTGATTTGAAGAAAATAAAGTGTATTGCACCTATGAACACATAGTCTGATACGATAGAAAGAATAAAAAGGGTAGGTATGGGTAAATAACTGAAAGAAAATAACTTATGCCAAAGGACAGAAGCGAAAAAAATCAGTTTTGAGCCTCTATCTTGAGCTCACTAAAAAAGATGTGAAGGGAAAAGCACGAGGTACTGTATTCCAAAAAATGTGAACTTGCCCACTTGAGAAGTTACACTCTCCTGTCCTATTCTTTACCGTTCAACAACTTTAGAGCACATAATGTTAATATCTTCTACTGATCACGGTGTCTACTTTCTATATAATGTGCTAAGAACCAACAAGGTAGTTTCACGTCTATCTCTCTCTAGTGTTGGTAAGTTTAATACTAGAGCATCATCAAGTGAGCAATCCTTGATATGATGCCTTTGTTTTCGTTGTCTGTTCGGCCTAAACTCCTCCAATATAAGTGCATTCATGATTCATCAACTAGGAGAGTATATCGTCTAAGGCCGAAGAGTCAACGAACTTGAGGCTCATATCAAGGAGTGTACACTTTATGAGGTGCCTCATTGAACCCAAAACTCTCCAAAACAGATCGAAGTGTTTGCTATTGTGACCCTAGGGCTGCTTGGCTTCCTTTGCAATTAGTTTTTCTATCAGTCAACGTCTCATGTTTCAACAAATCTCATATGCTTTGGCTTTCTCGTTATTTTTATACATACTATTGTTTTAACAACAAAGTTTTAGGTTTATATCATCTTGGTGTATGCAGGCTCTACCGGTGGAGATAGATGATCGAAAGCTGGGCTTCAGCGACAAAGTGGGCCTCGGCAACGAAATGGCCTTCGGCAACAAAGTGGGCTTTTCCATGGCCCAACATGCAGCGTTTGTACACCGACGTGCGTTGTTAATACACAGCAAAAGAGAGGATGCTTTTTATTTGATTCAAGGTGAGGTGATTTCAAATCACAAGATCTTACCATACTAACAAATGAAATCAAAACCGAAGGGACTAATCCTAAGACAATTCTAGTCTCATAAACAGCAGATGAAGAGCAGACCATGATCGGCACCATCCCAACGAAACTCACCACAGTCCAAAACCACCTGGACATGAGAAAGCTCCCCATAGAAGCCCAACAGAAGACCAAGAGGGTATCAGGACCCAAAAGGCTGGAAATCAGAGATCACTGGACTGGCCCAACAGGCCCATCATCAAACAAGCCCAGACGAAACCCTAGCAAGCCCTAGCAAACCCTAGCCAACCACACCCGCGCCGCCCAATATCTGCAGCCGCCACCCACTCCGCCGCGCGTCAGCCACCTCCGCACATCCCGCCGTTCCGAGCTCCGCCGCCATCCATCCCGCCACCCGCATGCGCATCCCGCCGGTCGAAGCCCGCCCCGCAGCCACCCATCCCGCCGCGCATCCTGACATTCGAAATCCATAAGCCGCCCGACCCACACCTCCCGCCCATCCCGCCGCTCGTTCGCCAAGACCAGCCGCTCGTCGTTCGCCAAGACCAGCCGCTCGTCCGTTCGCCAAGACCAGCCGCTCGTCCGTTCGCCAAGACCAGCCGCTCATCTCATAAGCTGCTCGACCAACACCTCCCGCATCACACCCGCGAGACCAGCCGCCCAGATCCAATCGATCCAGCCCCTCGAGGTCCATCCGATCTCCAGCCAACAACCACGATCTAGCCGCGTCTCCTCCGATCCTTGTCCGCCGGTGACAACACAGAAGCTTGGATTGAAGACCAAGCCTTGGGACGCCCTCAAGCACCGTCAATCGACCGTGGCCAAGCATCCGGAAAACAACAGCAGATCCCCTCAGACCGCAACCCACAAAGCCACACAGCAAACCCCAGATAGGGGACCAGAAAGCAAGCACCAGGGCTTGAAGAAAAGCTAGCACAAGGCTAGAGGAAGCTAGCACAAATGCTAGGGGAAGAAGGAGGCAAAGCCGCCATTACTGAAGGGAAAACAACCGAAACAAAAAGGAAACCTACACTACCACGGGCGGAGGAAGACAGACCTCCTCCCCGAGAGGAGAGGTGTCCTCCCCTCCCCACACAGGGACTATCAAAGGTGGCTCCGAGAGAGAGTTTTCAGTTAGTGAGAGTGTAAAACTGCAAAAGAGAGGATGCTAAACCTAAAAAACTAGTTATAAAAAGTGTTTGACTATGTCTAGAAACTAAGAATAGACACAAAGCATAAGGACCTCAAAGTGAGGCATCTTTTACGGGAACCAAATGCTCAACTTTTCACTCTTTAAAGTTAAAAATGAAGTCTAGCGCCAAATTCAACGTGGTATCATACAATATTAGGGCTCGTTAATGCACCATTCGAAGCATGCTAGGCAAGGTCATTGTCACTTGAAACCAGGACACATGTCTAGAGCATGGTGTCTTACGCGGTTGAGGTTTTGTAGCGGGTTTTGCGACTAGAGGTCTACAATCCAAGGGGGATGTAGTAGACGAGAGTGATCGGCAAAACTGCCATTTTATATTAAGTAGACTCTGCTCAACTATATAAGACATGTCTATGCTATAAAAGCTTTTACATTTTCCTGAATACAATGGGAGGTTTATATTATTGAATTATTAACTATCTTAGAAATGATGCATTTCATGCTAATGAAACTGAGAAAACCTTTTACAAATTTAAGAATGTTATTGAAAAATAGTTATAAGTATATTTAAATTTTTATGTTGCTCCCAATGAGAAAAAATCTTGTATCCGCCACTGTTTTCCTATAGCCTTGAACTCCGACCGTAGCATAAAAATCCGTAGAATCAAAACCCAATTCATGAGGAGTCTGATTACACGACGTACACATACTATATATATCAACTCCTAAAAAAATTGATGGTGACGGAGACGCAACAGATCTCCACGACCTAGAATTAGCACTTGACTTCCGCACCGTGACGTGCAACTTTCCATCACCTCAAATAGTCGTGTCATTTTCCAAACACTTAATTTCATATAGCGAAATGAAATTCGTATTAGAAATATTTTGTGTTTGGCTTGGTCCATTATTGACCAATTTAGTTTCCTGCATATATAGCTACTTTTACAATGTATATTATTAGTTTTTGTATTTTCTAAAATTCTAGTTTTGGCTGTTCTCCTTTTGTCTTGCTTAATTTCTACATGTTATTCTTTGAATCTGTTTGTGGTATTTTTGAATCTGTTTGCTCGGCAAAGCTGGCGGGAATGTTGACTCGTTGCAGGTTGTTAGTGTACAGTTGAATGGACAAAATTATTCGTATTGGTATTATATGTAAATAATTTCTTAAAGAATAAAAACTTGTGGGGTATTGTTTTAGCTGGCATCAGATTGCAATTGTTGCAGATCTGAATCTGAAAAGCATGAAATAGTACTGTTGTCCCAAAAAACGTGAACTGCATACTTGAGTTGTTACACTCTCATGTCCTTTTATTAATAAATGAATATCAGCCATGCCTGTCCACCTAGCTAATCTCACTATCCTTCTGCAGTTAAACGTTTAGAGCTAGCATTCAATGTTCATCTCTTCAACTGAAACGAGTGGAGCGTCTACTACCGTCTATATAATAATGCAAATAACCAGCCAAGTAGTTTCGTGTCAATCTCTCTCTAGTGTACGTGACTTCATAACTTGATCATCATCAAGTGAGCAATCCTTGATATGATGCCTTTGCTTTCGTTGTCTGTTCGGCCTAAACTCCTCCGATATAAGTGCATTCATCATCTAGGAGAGTATATTGTATAAGGCCGAACAGTCCACGAACTTGAGGCTCTTATCAAGGAATGTACACTTAATGACGTACCTCATTGAACCCAACACTCATATACCACACAGATCGACGAGGAGGCTATTGTCACCCTAGAGCTTGTGGCTTTCTTTGCAATTAATTTTCTATAGGTCAACATCTCATGTGTCAAGAAATTATGTATATCGTGTTGTTTTAATAACAAGGTTTATATATCATCTTAATGTGTGTAGGCTCTCGTAGTAGAAATAGGAGTCGCGCTCATTTGCGATCCAGTAATAAGTTTGTGATCCTTAAATCCAGGTAAACAACCGTTGGATTAAACGGTCCACAATTTCACTTTTTCAATTTTTATGTTTTTCTATAAAAAGTCAAAGAGAACACACGGTCGAAATGTGCACACAGTTGACTCAAAAATGCAGATAACTTGATTTTTAAAATGCACCAGAAGGAGTCACAAAGAAACGCACTCTTGGAAATAGATCATCGAAACTCGAAAGTTGTACATATTCAGGCGAATAAATGGGCTTCGGCGAATAAGTGGGCTTCGGCGAATAAGTGGGCTTCAGCGTGGCCCAAACATGCAGCGTTTTGTACCCAACGAAATGGACGATGCCAAAACCTGTAAACTTTAGATTACAAACAAATGAACAATGAAGCAAACGGCTTATAAAACTACTTAACAAAAAGTGTTTGACTATGTCTAGAAACTAAGAATAGACACAAAGCATAAGGACCTCAAAGTGCGGCATCTTTTATGGGAACCAAATGCTCAACTTTTCATTTTTTAAAGTTAAAAATGAAGTCTAGCCAAATTCAACATGGTATCGTATAATATTAGGGCTCGTTAATGCACCATTCGAAGCATGCTAGGCAAGGTCATTGTCACTTGAAACCAGGACATGTCTAGAGCATGGTGGCTTACGCAGTTGAGGTTTTGTAACGGTTTTTGCGACTGAAGGTCTACAATCCAAGGAGGATGTAGTAGACGAGAGTGATCGGCAATGCGATCAACATTCCGAATATCACACTGGAAAATATACATGAAACAGAACTCGGTCAGAATTGTAACAAATGGAACAACAAATGCATTGTTATATCTTCTATCTAGCAAAATGGTGTGCAAGTCGAGTTCCACTTACGCGGTGCTGAGGATTTGAGGATGGACATTGTACTCTTTGGCGAATACAAACGGGACGATTCCTTGTGGAAGTGCGGCTTGAACAATCGCGACTCTAAGAAGCTCGCCACGAATGCCAAGGATGAGTGAGGCCGCGGCCATAACTGCAGGGGCAGTGCAGAACCGCACAGCCATTGTGTAACTAGCTCTGGCCTTGCCACAAGGTATTAGACTCGGTTGAAGTGCCATGAACAGCCCTGTAAATGTAAAAGCATGAAAAACTTGTCTAGGGTTTTAGTATAAGGTTGCGCAGAAGATAACGGTATTCTGCGACTTGCCTAGGCTGAACATTGCCATTCCTAGGCCGGCGTCTGATAGTATGGCGATCGACTTGTCGATAATGATCGGCATTCCGATGTGCCATCTGTGATCAAATGCCAATATTAATATGTAATGCATTGAAATGGTTAAAGAAAAATGTAGCTTATACCTGAAATGAATCAATGACCATATGAGGCCAATGAGGCTTGAGTATGTATTAGGATTCCTCACTAGCTTCCTCCAAACCATGATCAGTATCAACCTTGTCATCACACCAGCCGGAAGCATTTGCTTTCCGGTGCCGGAAATCCTCGTTGCAGATTCAATTGGCCCATCTCGTGTCTCTGGATTCACTACATAACAAAAATCAGTTACAAACAAAAATGAAGAATACTAAGAAACAGAACAATTTGGAAAACAGAACACTCTGTTTATGGATTACCTCTGCTCTCCGGAACTGATAATCTGACCTCGTTTGCGCTACGATCACCCCGTTGAGACTTCGTCGAGGCACTACGTAGCGCTGGTTCAGTACTCGGAGCCTCATCTGATCCCCAAACATACATATGCAGCTCATTTCCATGATTCATTGGAATTGTATTGCTCTGTAACATATGTAGTGTCCGACTCTTACTAAGTCTCCCCGCCGCGCTTTCGCCAAAATTTGACGTCCTCGGAGATGAAGCTCCGAAAGCTGGATACCCTTCTCCAACACTAAAGCTTGAATTTCTTTTCACATAGCCTTGAACTCCGGTCATAGCATAAAAATCCGTAGGATCAAAACTCGATCCACGGGAGTCTGATTACACGATGTACTCATACTATAAATCTCAACTCCTGAAAAATTCGATGGTCGCGGAGACACAACAGATCTCCGCGACCTAGAATTAACACTTGACTTCCTCACCATCACGTGCAACTTTCCATCACCTCTGACAGTCGCGTCAGTTTCCAAACACTCAATTTCATCTAGCGAAATGACATCTGAATCAACTTTGACCGACACAATCGATCCAGCCGTGTCCGGAAACTGTTCTGCTATCAAAATCTTTGCAGCCCGAAACTCAAACAAAAACAAAAGCAAAGTGTACCAAATGATACACTGCAAAACAACAACTTGAACCATCAAACTCCGACAATACTCACCATACATCGCGACTAGTAACGGAATCCCCATCACGAGCGTATTGGGTAAAGTCGATATCGAGAAGATCGTGATCAACCAATCCAAACTCCCATGTTTACTACACATAGTCCAAAATACCAACGTTATGAACATTATGATCTTTTGGAGCGTGTCAGCAGCGATGAATCTGAGATTCATTGTGTATGGATTGTTTGTAGATATGAAATGAAATGAGAGTAAAGGAACTGCAAAAACTGCTACGAATCGGTTTATGCCTGAGCATTGATCAGGTGTGAAGATGTTCCACCACCGGACCGAACCGTAGGCTAAGATCATAGCTACGTAGAGTGGAACCATGGCTGACAGAACTGTGTAGATGTCATGGCCGTTGATCATCCTCGTACTAACTAGAAGCTTAACAGAGCTGAGGAGCTAATGTGAGTAACCAAATTGTAGGAGAGACAAGTGTGGACGTGGGCAAAGGTGTATGTTTTTTATAGGACATAAAGCGACAAAATGTTTCCTGTTTTTCATACCATAAGAGACCGGATGCTTTTAGATTATTTGCAAAATTTACTCAAATGCCCCTGGTCGATTTTGTGCTTTAGCTGTAAAGTAGGGGCATTTTGGTAAATTCACACGCCATATATCGGTATACGTTGAAAATTCATATTTGTTGGAGATAAGTGGTCCGAGGGTCAGCTACTCAAGTTTTGTTCTAGTCGTCGATGACACAAAGTCATTATAAATGCATGATATGAACTCGGACATGTCCCTTGATCACTGAACTCGATTAAGAGAAATATTACACGTTAATCGGGTTTTAAAATTATTAAAATATCGTTCAATCTGCGTTTTTTTTGTCGTAAGGTATCGTGGTTTGTATTGTATATTTGTTCGTTAGTCCACCTGAGATGATTCGGATTGGTAGTAGAACTAAGTAGTCTTCTATTAGGGCTGAGCAAGACGTCGTGAGTTTACACGCAATGTTGAAATAATTAAGATGATTCATGATCGACACTGTTTTAGTAGGGTTTTGAGAGAGCTTTGGAATGGTCCTTGTCAACAGCTTGAAATCCACTTACTTTTTTGCTTCTATTTCCAAAAAACTAGTCATGAGCATCACTGAACTAAATTAACTATACACGAGAATACGAGATTAACAAATACTCCACCTTACATAATTTTATGTTCGGTTGGTCCATTTTTAAAGGGAAATAATCAATATACCGACCAAAAGGGTCTATGATATTTTGTTCATCGTAATGTTCGAGGGCATTATGATCAATTAACTTTTATCAATACTCAAACTGTTCTTATCCCTACTTTATTTTATATATTGTCTGATGGCATTTTGATCATTTCGACGTTTGATTCGGTACTCGGTCTGCTCTTTTTTAAATTAATTTTAACTAGTTATGTTCCTTAATTCAGGTTAGTTATTTAAATCTTGTTTGTATGTTTGCAAATGATACTTTTTGTGTTTTTTTGGTCAAAGATAATTTAGGCTTTTTATGCGTAATTCGTGCAATTATCGAATCTATACCTGGTTTGACCCCAGCGTTCACAATGTCAAAATGCTACCTGGTTTAGTGCACAAATAAATATATTTGAGATGCATGTGATGGATTTTTCAAGTTTTCCACCAATAGAGTTTGTGGTAAATATATACTGATTAATTCTTTCAAAATTTAAGATCAGATATTACAATTTTTATTCCGAAAATACCCCTTCGATATGTATAAATTTTGGAGAAGCATAACGAAAGCATAAGTTCTGATTAAACAAAATGTGGAATAAAATGTTCTTACAGTGATCAATATTGACACACTATTTAAGTCAACAAAGGAAAACATAATACGATCAAATTTGGCGAGTTATTCATGCATTGTCTTTTTTGATACAGTTCCATTTTTGTCAAAACAAGTCAACTTCAATACTCCTTTCATCATCATAACAAGAGAAGAAGCAAATGAGAACAAGAAATGTTTTGTCTACGTATTCAATTAATACTTTCATGCACTGGCTAATTTGAACACTGCAAACTAGCTTTAAATGTGAGGTTCTAGATAGATGAATGCCCTCGTGTTCGAATGTGCATTTAGTGGTCCAACGGAGGATTGACCACTAATGGATTCAGAACAAAATTATGTAGAATTTTAGTAAGAACGTCAAAACGACAACGTTTTAATACTCATAAAAATTAGCTGCACTGCATGAAATCTGTATGTACGATTAATGGGTGTCTGTTTCCATGTATTCATTCAGATTAATATTGAATTGAAATGTAAAACTAAATATTTGGAACTTTCTGTTGTTAAACAAACATTTGTATGAATTCTCCAACTCAAGTTTTTAAGTGGGAATAATTAAAAGCTGTTTCAGTCATGTTTTCATTACACTATTTGGTATCTTTATTGAATTTTGAGTTCATCTTTGCAGATTATGAACTTTAAAGTGAGAAAGTTCCTTAAGCTTAGCTCCTACGCAAATAATACAGCAAGACTAGACTTGTAGATAAAGTAGAATAGTGTGTTCGATTGGAACATTTTGGAGTGCATATACTATCGGGCTTTGACTAGAAGCCCATTGTCGGCGATTTGGCCCAATAAAAGCCCGAAATATACGATCGGGTCACTTCAATCCATTTCCTGGTGACCCCAAGTGCCATTTGGATAACTAGGCGACATTTTTTTTGATTCAGATAACTAGGCGACATTTTTTATTTTATTTTTTGATTAAAATAGTACAAAGATTCAGAAAATACATAAAAGAGGACATAATTCCAAACGACCAGCGAATGGAGACCTCGAACACCGAAAGAAAAATAAGCTAAACGTAGAGTGAACGAGGTACTTCGCCTCAGTACCAAAAAAATAGTCGAACAAATTTGACAGAAGCATGAGAAGTTGAGCACCAACCGACCGACCATTCTGAATTACAGGAGCTCCAAGACGTCAGTGAAAATTGAAAAAGATAAGCAGGAATATTGAAAAAATCATCTGAGAACTATAGCCGTCCAGAATAGTCTAGTAGTTGAGAAACAGCACACGTGTATCAAAGGGGCTGAAGCAGACGTGGCATTAAGAGATAAGTAATCAAACGGAGAGTGGGACACGTGTCCGCACTGAAAGAAACCACGCAACCAGTCCAGCATAAAACAGATGGGCAGCAACAGAACACGTGGGCAGCAAAGGAAAGCCATGTGGAACATTACAACGGATGACAGCAACCAACCGAGGCACGTGGCACCGAGCCAGCAGGAACAGCGAAGCACCGAAGCTTGGCGGAGCATGGACGGCCAGGCCGCCACCACCAGCAAGCCAGCAAACCACCAGCTGATCCAGGCAGAGCAGAGGCAGCAAATCCAGTAAAGCAGAAGAACCACCACAACCCGCTAAAACAGGCGGCGCAGCGACTGCAGACAGAGCTACACCACCAAAACCATGCTGAGCAGTGACCCTCAAGCCGCCACCAGCAGAAAAACCAAAACAGCACAACGCATGGCTGGGCTGAATCCGACGCTCCACAGCAGCGCAAAACAAAATGCAGAAAGGCACAAAACGGAGAACCAAAGACGCTCCACAGCATAGCTAAATCCGGTGAAATACGATATACAACTCCCGGAAACAAAACGGAGAACCAAAAAGATCCACATAGGACAGCACATCAGGGAGGAGGGAGGCGGTGAAAGAATAGCAGCTGGCGAACCAGCCACCCTCCAGACCTGTGCGCACAGGCGGCCGACAAGCTCCACCCTCAGCCGCCGCCGCAACCACAACAGCTCAGCACCGGTCCACGAAGAAACCTTGCCAACCACCAAACCTGACTACATCCGAACAACGACACGGAGCAGGCCGGTGGAGGAAAGAGACGTCGGGAAAGGCTGGAGAGAGAGTGCGAACGGGAATTGCTAGAGAGAGAGTGTGGTAGTTGACTTCATATGCCCCATCAATTTTAATATAACTAGGCGACATTTTGAAATGGCATTATTGTTCTATAAAGAAGTTAGCATTATTGGTATCGGGTCAATCATTCTGTATTTATATGACAATGTCAACCAGTCATTTGTAAAGATACAAAAGTCAATCATAAGATTTTAGTCATCCAAATCCTAAATTAGGGAGACACTAAAATTGAAAGTTAGTTGGGAAAAACTATATACAATAATAATTGAAGGACAATCATTTCATGCATGTTGATGAGATTTTAAAGAGCATCCTACTTACCACTAGGGTGGTGTCCTAGTGGTTAGAGCATCTTTGTAAATGCTCTAGGTTTTAGGTTCAATCCTAAAGACCACACCTTAATTTGAAGATTTGTAATTGGATGATGCTCGCTTTGGTGGAGATACATGGACATGATTAATTGGAATTGCATGGGGATGATTGATTGGTGAATTCTCAAGTGAGTGGGAGACTTAATGAAGAAGATGCCTTACATGGAGATGGTCCATTGGTGAGTTCTCAAGATGAAGAGCTTAATAGTGCTAATGGTGGATACTTACGAAGAAATCTATAGATTAGAGATACTTACAAAGAGCTTAAGTGATACCGTTGTTCTAGTAGGTCATCGTTAGATGGTTCCGAAATGTATAACAACGAGATACTTGTAAATTCATACTTGTAATAAAAAAAAAGAGCATCCTACTTTATCCACACATTTTAAATGCAACTTGTCATGGACAATCATTTATATTAGGTCTGTTTCGCAATTTTCGCAATTTAATGTCAATCGTGCCATATTTTCGTAATTTTTTCTATTCAATCCGCTAAAGTTTCGCTACTTTAACATCCATCAGGAATCGAACTATGATGTCTGATTTATGATTCAACCTGCACTCCGCCTCTGATTTATAATGCAACCTGCACTCCACCGTCACTAGTTTAGTCTTTGATGGCACAGTCCCAACTCTGTTGAAAAATGACATTTGTGAAATATACTACATCCAATAAAAAAGAAGAAATATCTATGTCGTATTTAGATGTGTAACTGAACCGGAGACAGACCTGTTTTCAACTGAAATAAAGCTTGAAAAATAAAATCTAGACCAATTTTAGAAGATGCACACACAAATTCAATGACTATAATTCTGTAGTTTCTAGCTTTCAATTAAATTGCTGCAGAAGGCTGTTTGATCTTTAGCCAGTATATCCCTTTTCGACAAATGCGTCAATATGACTTATATCAAGATCCTGAACCAATCCACTGGTTAACAAGAACCTGCAAGTCCAACACATAAATTTACAAAACATTAGAGAAACAGTTTAGCAAGTTACTTTGGAAACAAGTTTGAAGTGAGCCTTACCCATCTCTTAAGACTTGTGCCATAGTTTGGCAGCCCCCAGGAAATGATGACTGCATGTTTATTGCAATGTTCGGATTATGGATGCTTTGTCTGATGTGCACCCATCCATGTTGTCCGTGTTCTTCATCCGATACCTTCGCCCTGCGCATAGGAATCAGACATCATTTTAACGAAGGTTCCCTAAGGCCTTTGTCTATATATGTTGCTCGAATAATGTGATCGGATATTCTTAACAATGTACCTGTACATCTGCGCGTCAATAGGGCTCGGTGAGTCATTCGAGTCAACTAGGCAGCCTTCGCTTACCCAGCAATCTCCACATGAGTCCAGCTCCCATCCTTTTAGCTTCCCCTCCTACATTACCAAAGCTTCAAACATTTTAGTACACAAGTTGTCACAGTTATATTTAAATTCAGAACTTATCATCAGTTACCGTTACATATTTGCTGAACATCTCGATTGCTTCGATGCCTTTGGCCTTGGCATATCTTGGCTCCGAAACAATGTTCATCCTCAGCTCAACTGACTCTAATGGGTCTTCGAGGTCTTTTATCAGACTTCCGATTCCCTCATTCGATCCCTCTAGTTTCATTCGAACCATTTCGATTATGATCTTCACCACCATGTATGCTCCTATTACAATGTAGCACAAATTAATCGAAATCAACGATTCAGACGAGTAACATTATATTTCTACGCGCGCATTCAAAATATTAGTACTAACCGTCGTCGAGGAAATAGTTTTCCTTAAGAGCTCCATGACCTGAAGTTTCCATCATGAGATGAGACTCAATCCCATCTTTGTTAAGCTGAACTCCCTTGTCAATAACATTTCTATATCCAACTCTATACATACAATGCTGGCCTCCTCTAGCAGCTATAAACCTTGTTAAGGCCATGCTAGTTCGAGCATCGGTAACTATGGTTGATCCGGGGTGTTCCCTGAGTACAATGGCGGACATTAACGCAATGAGCTTATCACCATTTATGGGCTTACCCTCATTGTCTACTACTCCGCTTCGATCCACGTCTGTGTCAAATACTATGCCTAAATCAGCTTTGTTTTGTAGTACTGCTGCTCTTGTCATGGACATTGCTACTTTGTCTTCAGGGTTTGGGATGTGGTTCGGAAACATCCCGTCCGGGTTGAGGTGCAGTGACCCAAATGTGTCTGCTCCAAGCTTGTCTAACACATCATATGTGAAGAACCCTCCTGACCCATTTCCAGCATTTACAATTATCTGTGCATATAAGTTTAATAAAAACTTCTAAATTTCGATACAAAATATTTACAGACTCGATTTCGATCATTCGGTTTATAGAGTTGATACCTGAAATCCTTGGAGGGGAGTGTCATAGTGCAAAGGATGGTTAACTCTTTCCTTGATAATGTCTCTGAGATGCATTGCATAGACACTCATGAAATCAACTCGTACGGGAGGAGTGACCAAAGTCGAAACCTTGGCTAGCCTGTTAGCGTACTTATAAGCCGCTCCATCGCAAATTTCTTCCACCTCCAGGGAGGTCAGACCTCCCTTTTTAGTGAAAAACTTAAGGCCATTTCTTGTGTAAGGTAAGTGAGATGCTGTCATCTGCACATTACAAAATTTGAGACATAATGGAAACAGAACATGTAGTGTAACTAAGAATAGTGCAGTGAAAGTGATCTTACCATAATTGAAGCATCATATTCAAATGGAGGCAGAACAGTGCTCATAAAACATGCAGGAGTTGTAGCCAAACCCATGTCGAAAGCCAAACAACCAGCCCTAGCCAAGCCAGCAAAGATAGCCACGCTCAACGATGCTCCGGATATTCTAGGATCTCGTCCGAGTGAAATCCTCACAACTTCAACCGGTCTCCCTTCCTCCTTTTCCAACTTTTTAATCACCCATTCTCCAAAACTCATTGCTATAGCTTCCATGGCTGGTGGAGTCAAGTCCACTGACCGACCTTTCTCCCCTTGGACTGCCACTCCTCGAACATCCGAACCATTTTGTAGCCTCTTAATTTTCTCCACATCCTCATCCAACACAACCTCATTGTACTTGACCGTGCTTGAAGAGCTAGCAACAATAAGGCCGCCTTTAGTCGTAAATGACTGCGAAAACAAGAGGCTAAAATTCGACTTCAGTTGCAACTTTGTGACATTTGGTGATGAAGGGAGGCTTGCTTTGAGAACTTCTTTGTAAAGGGTTAAGGAAGGATAATATGAGGTTGAAGCCATTGGTGAAGAACTCGAAAAATGGCGCCTTAATTCGAGTTTCGTCACGAACCTTTCTAAATCTGAAATTGTTATAGACCAAAGAAGAAGTTTATAGTAGAAGATAAGATATTGAAAACAAAATGCCAACATTGTAAATTTATATCCATGCATTTCTGATCTCAATTCAAAAATATCACAGGACAAACCTCCAAACACTCAGTCATTGTTCCAACTTGAGCTTCTGATGCTTGTCGATCTGGGGTTACACTTGCGTATAGGTATCTATAAATTTTGGAACAAGACAAGTTCATTAGAATATGCTCCATGAAAATGCCAGTCATTTGATGATGTAGTTTGATAAGGATGGTTCTCATCAAACCATAAGGCGGTTTGCGAGGCTTTCATGTGACCGAAATGCGAGATTATGTTCACACAGTCCGTGTCCGGAAGGTCAGTTTTGAACTTGAAGCCAAGTAACAATGCTCGGAGACTTGTTTCTCAATTAAATAGTTCCACAATTGACATGCAGTATGCTAGAATCTGTGTAACATTCTGCGTTCTGAGGACTAAAATGTGAAAATCTTATGCCAAGAGCAAGGTTGTCAAAAACTAGTTTTAAAACTACGTTTCTACCGATTCTACGTATCCACATATGAGTTTCGAGTTAAATCTTAGGTAGAAACTCTTTTTGGTAGAAACTTAAAGTCAAACGATTCTACACGAGTTAAAACTACGTAAAAACTGTAAAAACTTATAGAAACTACCGAGTTTACGTATCCACATATGATATAATATGACTATTATATCATATAATATACACTTTTAACGTACATTTGTGTTCTCGAATAATATTTATCTCTTACATTTATATAAATATATTTCTAACTTTCAAATTAGTATATTTATAATTGATAAAATATTTAAACGTAAAATATATATAAATAATAATAATAATTTAATATTTTGTAAAAACTACGTTTCTACGATTTAAAACTACGTTTCGATTCTACCTAAGCAAAACGAGTCAAGGTAGAAACTCGATTCTGACAACCTTGGCTAAGAGAGATATTAAAAAGGAGTCGACAAGTACAAGGGCTTAAATGCAATTTTTTAAATCATTGGATACATTTAACGACGCCGTTGGTAGGCACCGTCCACAGATGTGTTGTACACGTGTCATCCAGCCGTATATTAGGTAAGTACAAATGGACGGTGCGTGTAGCGTTTCTCATCAATTAATACACGCCTTTCTGCTTCGTTGAAATTTCTAGGGTTTCAAGATTCCTCAAAAAATCCCAAATTCGCCGATCGAATCGATCTCAACCAAGCTGATTGTGAATGGTGAAAATCTCCAGAAATTTGATGCGAACCGATCTCCAATCGACTACCGCGCGTGCACAATTCGCGCCTACCGATTTGATTTCCATCCGTCGTCGTTCTGCTGCCTCTCTCCGTCGCTTCCTCATTCTCATTCGGATCCTGCAAGGAAGGCTGGTACTACCGCTGCATTGGAGTTGACCCGTGAATCTGCGATTTTACAGGGTTTGATCTGTATTTTGAAGCAATTTAAGATTCGATTTTTGGATTGTGTATCGTTTTGTTGTGGTCGAGATGAAGCTGTTTAAGACGAATAAGAGGCAGAATTTGAATGCAAAGGGTAATCGTATTCTGATTAGTATTAATGTGATTGGTAGCGCTGGGCCGATTCGTATGGTGGTGAATGAGGAGGAGACTGTGGCTGCTGTGATCGATTTGGCGTTGAAATCATATGCGCGTGAGGGGAGGCTTCCTGTTTTGGGATCAGATAACAGCAAGTTTATGCTTTACTGCCCAATTGCTGGATTGGATGGTAATTGTCAATTCTAAAGTTACTCTGTGTTCAATTTGAGCACTTGTGTTTATTGGATTGGCTGAATTTGGTGATTTGTGTTATTTTAATGTTTTTATATGTTGTGCTTATGGATTTTGTTTGCAGGTCTGGATGCAAGGGACATGATTGGAAGACATGGTGTGAGAAGCTTCATGCTTGGCAAAAATCTGGAAACAGTGATCAGCTCGGGCAATAATGGAGCATTGGATGCTCCGGATGCTGCATCAAAGGGAAGTGGAAGTTTCAAGGCGTGGCTCAATAAGTCCCTGAATCTTAAGATTTCTTCACATTGAGTTTTCTTCATTCGGTGCATTTCTTTTAGCAGATTATGTTGTTGTGTTTTGGCATTTTGGATGATTTGGCGCACTTGCTTGTTAAAAGCTCTATGCAGAATAAAAGTTATCTTTTGAACAATTATACTTGGTGTTTAGCCGATTACTCTCTTCTGATTAGTGTTTACATATTTGCTATTTTAGCACTGTCTATTTTTTATTTACAGATCTAGGAATCACGGTGTATTTAGATACCTGATTTCTTTAGTTGCAATCACCATCTGATTACTGTTGTTTCTATTTTGTTAGAACCTCAGTATTATGGCCCTTCACTAGTCAGAAAGGCAATAGTTTTATCGATTGTGTGAGGTTGGCAATTTGAGATTCCTGTTATTATGCAACGTGAGGATGACCAGCTGGCCTGTTAATACTTCTGGGAAGCTTTGCTTGGCATGGATTGCAAAGGTGGCTTTGAGTATTTGCCCTTTGGTAAAGTTATAAGGTAACATGTCTTGTTAGGTAAGAGGCTTAACAAGAAGGCAGATATTTCATTAAGCCTACCTGTGTTTTAATAGTACAAAACTTTTATTTGTTATGAAGGTACTAGCATGCAGGATGACGATGACATGTCATTTTCTACATAGTTACCAAGCAATCAAGCATGTTGTGAGACAGTGTCCATGTTGTGTTATTGATTCTTTTGTTCATATAAAACAGATAATAATTACTTAGTGTTGGATCTGCAGCTTCGTTTAGTACATTTGATTTGATTATATAACAGTATAAATGGTTATCAGTGTTTTAGGTGAGCACTTTCAGCAAGAAAAGATCCATACCTGAGCATTTATTATTGTGTGCAGTATTTGTTAAACTCATGCATGGAATGGGTGTTCCTTCCTGAGACTAACATCTTTAGTTGATTTCAGGTGGTGTAACAGACAATCGGACATTCGACGACTATATGGAATAGTAAGGCGTGTACAATGCTCCTCCCAGCCGGTCCAATTCTATTTGAGCTTCATAACTCATTTGTTCATAATATATCCACCTTTTACAGCTGCTCCGACGTCAACTAGGCTGCACCATAAACTATTTTTCCCAAACACCAGCCTTGCATTGTCAGTTAGCATAGTCAGGTCTTACAGCTTTTCCGCCTTGGACTGGTCCCAATATACGCTCATACAACAGGTGACACATGTACCTGGTTCTGCTTAGATGGACTGTTCTGAGGCCCAGATAGAAAGCAAAGCCCAAAAAACTTTTATTCAAAAGAGGGGAAAACTTCAACTAAGATCGACGACACGGCTGACGGCTGCTCTACAAATAGAAATAGTTGCTAAACACACGACATGATGGAAAAGCACTTTTATTGCAACTTTAGACGCTTTAGCGTATTCCAGTCCCCACCAAGTGCATATATTTTCAGATATAAAGAAACTAAAATTAAACTCAAAACTGAAGGATATTTTATTAACGCTATAACCCTTAATTTAATTTCACATTTAACCAACGTTGACTTCAGTCTCAAGTTCCAAATGCTAATGTCTTCGCCTTCGGCTGCCTTCTCCTCCCCTGGGCGGCTACCTCACCCTCCGAAGCACACTCACCCTCTAATTATGAAACTACATTAGCAATAAATAAAAAGGAGCAGCAACTAAATTGAATATTAATCCCCTTTACACATTTCTTCTAAAATCTTTTCCGAAAAAGGTTGGGGAAAGCTTCAAACGATACGATAGCCGATGACACTGAATTGTCAGCAAGTTTGTTGCTCTTTCTCATCACTTACAATTATGCCCTCCTGCAATTTCAAAGTAGATCAACAACCCTTAACATCAACATATATATTGTTGTAAAATTTACATGCAGATTATAATAACAAAAAATTCACTTACTTTCTTTATCACAATATCTATTCATATACGAAAGGCATATCACCAACAAAGCCACTATTACAATAATCCCAATTATGATCGCAAGATGCTTTTGAATTTCGTTATCATTCGAGTTTGTATCTGCACAAACATAAAACCATCATTTAGTCTCAAAACCCATAATTGTTGTCTTAAAAGAACTAATACAATATTAGGTTGTTTGATTACAGTTGTTGCTGCATCTTTTTTCAAACTATCCGTTAAATGTAAGTTAGAATGTCACATCAATAATATATTTAATTTAACTAATTAATTAAAAGTCAGTAACAAATCTCAGCTTACCATTAGTTACTGTTCCACTTCCACTTCCGCCAGTGCTAGGCGTCCGCGCGTACCCTCCACTCTCGGCAAACCGCGCATAACATTTCACCAAAAACACATCTCCCCATTTAGCGCCACCGCACTCCGTTCTGAGTCGTCCGATCGCCTCCATCGTGCAATCCTGACACTCTGAAGGGCTTAAATCCCCAACGCATTGTGCAATACCTTTGCTCTTCCCCATCACCGCCTGGCGGTAATATCCTGACTGTTGCCCGGATAAATACTCAAACATCTGCTCAGTTGGTCCGAACCCGTTATCATACTGGCTCGGACCACATCGCTTTACTACTAACGTTTTATCCTCTGCCCCAATAAATTGGGAAATGTCATATTTGATTAAACAGCCTTCTAGTTGTAGTGCAGCGCCATATGAATTGGGGCAGAGGACGCCTAATTGCGCACCGCAGTAGAGACGCAAGATGAACATGTTCCGGAGGAGGCCATGTCTCCGCGGCATTGGAATAACCCATAGGCCGTGGCGGTTGAGGCTGCGGATACGGTGAAATTGTTGTATATGTTGTAACTAGCAGAGTTGACTATTGTGGTTAAGAGGGTGTTGAGAGAAATTTGGTATGTTGAGGATGGTGAGTATTTTTGTTGTGTGCAACCTCCGTAGACGAAGGAGGTGTCGCTGCCGGATGCGGTGGTTAATGGGGCAGAGCTGATCAGTACCAAAGCTAGTAAGAAAACCAACATGGTTGAGAAATCTGTTGTCAAAAATCACTAAATGGTTTTTCAACTTATAGCAATGAAACATTATAAATAAATTGATTGTTATGGACTTTTGGTAAATCAATGTCAAACATGTTAATTCAATTACTAGTGGCATTAGTTGAAGTGTCTCTAGAGGATTTGTGTCTTTTAGTTTTGACAAGTATGCACTAAGTAACAACTATTTTAATAGCAAATTTTAATTTTTAATTCGTATGTTTTATGGATGGATAATTTTTTTTATATTGCATAACTCTGAGGGCTACGAATTTAAAAGGTTAGAACTATTTAAGATCGAGATCGAATGACTGACCAATTGACAGATGAATATGCATGTTTTATGGATGGATAAGAGTTATGAATAGGTCAAAAATAAATATATGTATAGGTTTGGTGAGTTTGGAAGCTTCATGATGATTATCAAGTCAATTAATATACGTAGTAACTAGTTCATTATTTGTACACACTAATAAATTAACTTGAATAGGATAGAACATAGAAGTACACATATTGATAATTAATGAAAGCATGTTGAGTGTTGATTTTGTGCACCAAAATTGGAATTATTAGCATCATCCAATTGGGATTTAAAACCATATAAACTAAATGATTTAATAAATATTCAACTAATTAAGACAGGTGTCCTTGAAATGATCAAATTATAACAACTTCTAGGACAAGAGCACACACCTACTACAGTAGCGTGACCCTGACCTCCCTCTTATTTGGGCTTTGTATTGGGCCCAAATGGAAATCGCGGACTCGCATTATGATTAATTACATAGACGCCCCAAAGATATTTTTATTATTTGTAAAACAGTCCTTAGAGTTTTACAATGTCAAATTAATTTGTGCAGAGAGGAGACGGTCCAACGGTTTTTCCGACTTGTCCATTTTTCAAGATCCAATCTCCGTCGGACTTCTCCGTTCACGCGATTTCATACGCTTCTCCAGATTCTCTTAATTTTTTCAAATTTTCAAATTTTCGATATCAAAAATGGCGACTATGGACAGCTTAATCGGTTTGGTCAACAAAATCCAGCGAGCTTGTACGGTTTTAGGAGATCATGGAGGTGAAGGAATGTCGCTTTGGGAAGCTCTGCCTTCTGTAGCCGTCGTTGGTGGACAGGTAGGGTTTTTTTGATGTTATTCTGTTCCTTTGATTTGGATTTGGATTTGAATGTTTTTGTATGGATTTTGAATTGATTCATTTATGTTTTTATTTGTGGATTTAAGAGTTCTGGTAAATCATCTGTGCTGGAAAGTGTTGTTGGAAGAGACTTCCTGCCTCGTGGATCTGGTAATTTCTTTATACAGTATTATGTTTTTGAATTGATGTTAATAATGGTAGAGTAAGCTTGGTGTTGAAAATGAAAAAAGTAGTGTAGAGTGTAGGAGTTAAATGCGCTAAATTGTTTTGTTAGGTAATGATCTTATTCTTTTATGTAAGTAATTTGTGCTTAACTAGAAATGATGGGATCGCTACTTAGATAAATTATGAGCCGCTTTGCTTCCTCGGAAATGTGACCATCAGATGTTGCTGATGTATATTTAAAGTAATGTCTTATAATTTTTATTAATTATAAATAAAGGTTATTTATGATAGTTGGTATGAGTACTACCTTCAACAGTGACCTCATGGTTGTAAATAACAGGAATCGTTACCAGAAGACCATTAGTATTGCAACTTCATCAGACAGGGAAGGGGACAACTGAGTATGCAGAATTTCTTCATTTGTCGAAGAGAAAGTTCACTGATTTCGGTAACAATTATTACATTTTATTAACCTTGGTTTGTGTGGAAGAAGCAGGCATCACCTTATCATATCAAATAATTAGCATCTGCACTGAATGTTTTTGTTTAGTAAAATGGTAACACGCTGACTTGCAGTCGAGGATGGTGATTAATGTATAACTTCGTTTTGTTTATAATCTCAATCACTGTCGGTAACCTTGTTTATTAATTTTCACCTTGAATGCAATCAGCTGCTGTGCGTAAGGAGATTCAAGACGAAACAGATCGTATTACTGGAAAGACAAAAGATATCTCCAATATCCCAATTCATCTGAGCATTTATTCCCCGAATGGTTAGTTACATAATCCTTCCCCACCATTATTGTTTCCAAACAGAACAATATCTAATGTAACTATTTATTGGTATTTTACACAATTAATATGTGTTCTTTTCTCAAGTTGTATTCCTCATCAAAATATATGAAAATGCTGACTTTCATGAATGTGATTATGCAGTTGTTAATTTGACCTTGATCGATCTGCCCGGGCTTACAAAAGTTGCTGTAGGTAATGTTCTCTGGTCTTAACCCCTTGTGCCACTAAAATGTTCTTTATTTAATAATTGTCCTTTCCACAGAGGGACAGCCGGAGACGATTGTTGAAGATATTGAGAATATGGTCAGATCTTATGTTGAAAAGGTGAGGTATTCTGGTAATGGTACCTTAATTATTTTAAAAGAAACAAGATTCGCCAGTTTATTAGACAAAAGGATATAAAGAGGGAGATGCATACATGACAGACCAATTTCTCAAACACTGGGAAATCTAGTTCAATTCAGTTTTCAAAATCTGCATACTAAGTAGAGACGATATAACAAATCATTACAATTTTAATCATCATGTTGTACTGATTTTGAAGTTAGCAGCTTCAGGAAACATTACCATGTTAAGATGTGTTTAATAGTAATCATCATCTTGAGTTACTGTACTTGACTTATGAAATGATTTCATTTTGTAGCCAAACTGCATAATATTGGCCATATCACCTGCCAATCAAGATATTGCCACTTCTGATGCCATTAAACTAGCACGAGAGGTCGATCCTTCAGGTAATTCTACTTCATTTCATCACAAATTTTGTTTACCTTTTTATGTGTAGCAGTCATTATAATTAACATTTCTTGAATATATTTGTGTTTATATGGATACTTGAAGGTGAAAGAACATTTGGGGTAGTTACAAAACTTGACCTGATGGACAAGGGAACAAATGCTCTAGATGTATGTATATCTGACCGTGGTCTATATTTCTCTAAAAATCCACAGTTAACAATATATGATTTCCGTTAAATAAAACCATTATGATATGTTGCATTTAATTTGAGATAGTCATTGTAACATGACAAACTTTCACATGACTCTTGAAGGTTCTTGAAGGAAGGTCCTACAGGCTGCAGCATCCCTGGGTGGGAATAGTGAATAGATCGCAAGCAGATATTAACAAAAATGTGGACATGATATACGCTCGTAAAAAAGAAAGAGAATATTTTGAAAGCAGCCCAGAGTATGGACATTTGGCACATAAGATGGGGTCTGAGTACCTTGCGAAACTTCTGTCTCAGGTATTGTGCTGAATGCTGTACTTCCTTAAGAAACGGTTTGGTTATGCTGATGGCTTCTCTGTATGCTACAGCACCTGGAGCTTGTTATCAGACAGAAAATACCAAGTATTATAGCATTGATCAACAAAAACCTGGATGAAATTAATGCAGAGTTGGACCGTATTGGCAGACCTATAGCAGTAGATTCAGGGGTACCGTCTTGTTAGAATAACAAGAGTTTATTTACAATCCTAGCGAGGCAAATGATAACACTTTACTAATATATGCGACAGGCCCAGCTTTACACAATTTTGGAACTATGTCGTGCATTTGATCGGGTTTTTAAGGAGCATCTGGATGGAGGGTAAACTACTTCCTCATTATATTGTTTGCAACATACCCTGCGCTCATTGAAACAGTTTTTAGCATGTTCCGTTATGCTACTTCAAGCCTCAAGAAACTGTATAATGTTACAGGCGACCTGGTGCGACAAGATATATGGAGTTTTTGACCATCAGCTTCCAGCTGCTTTGAAAAAGCTCCCCTTTGACCGTCACCTATCATTGAATAATGTGCGGAAGATTGTCTCCGAGGCTGATGGTTATCAACCTCATTTAATTGCTCCAGAACAAGGATACAGGAGACTGATTGATGGTTCAATAAGTTACTTCAAAGGGCCCGCTGAAGCTTCGGTGGATGCTGTAAAGTTCTACTGCTGAACTTTTAAATAACATGATAATAAAATTTGCTAAAATGTTTTCTTGGAAAATGAAACACGCAATACTCTTCCGTCTATGGGGGTTCAAGTATTTATTATGATTTCACCTCACCACTGCCTTCTTCAGGTTCACTTTGTTTTGAAGGAGCTAGTGCGAAAATCAATTGCTGAAACTCAGGTACCTAGACACATCATTGTGTTCTGTATTTACAAATCTATGAATTTCATTGAGCAGTTGAGGATTAAATTGATCTATTCAAGAAATACACCTATGTTTTCTGTTTGGAGTTTAGACTTTGTTTTCATTTGACACCCTTTTATGTCATTTTCACCAATATGAATTTAAGTTCTTAATTTGTGACTAATTTTTTGTGGCGTATTCATATTCTTGGAAAATCATAGGAATTAAAAAGATTCCCAACCCTTACCGCTGACATAGCTGCTGCAGCTAATGAAGCTCTAGAGAAATTCCGTGATGAAGGTCGCAAAACAGTCCTACGACTTGTAGAGATGGAATCTAGCTACCTTACTGTGGACTTCTTCAGAAAGCTCCATCTTGAGAGCGAGAAGAGCACACCCCCTACTGGTCCTAATCAAAATCCAAACCAGGCTTCAAATATAGATCGCTATGCAGAAAACCATTTCAAAAAGATTGGTATGGCTTTTATATTTGTTTTCATACACTTTAAAGTTGGATTAGACATTTATACTTGCTGTGTTAAAATAAGTTGACACGGATGTTTTCATTTCCAGGATCCAACGTCCAAGGTTACATAAACATGGTTTGTGATACATTAAGGAATTCCATTCCCAAAGCTGTGGTTCATTGCCAAGTCCGTGAAGCAAAAAGATCGCTGTTAAACTACTTCTACACTCAAGTGGGCAGGAAGGAGGTAAGTTTATTCTAACATAACTAGTTCTAGCTGAAACTGAGAGGTAGTAGCACATTGTCCTTATCGATATATATTCTCTTGCAGAAAGAGCGTCTAGGCCAAATGTTGGATGAGGACCCTCAGTTGATGGAAAAGAGAGAACAATTAGCCAAGCGACTTGAGCTCTACAAGTCAGCAAGGGACGAAATTGATGCTGTCGCATGGAAGTAACAGGAGGCACCAGTTAACTTTTTCATTCGCATTGATCATATCGTATGTTGAGGATAGGATTGTTAAGTACTAGCACATAGAGAGACCTCACAACAAATATCTTTTTGCATTTGACAATGATTGGCAAATGGCAACACGAAATCTTACAAACCAATCTTTTTTTTTATAACAATCTTACTCAATCTGACCGTGTCTCATTTAGGTGTCTTCCAATGTTTTTCAACATTATATTCTATTTGTGATTTGAATCGGTATACTGCAGTAACCAAGTTCTATAGACTCCTCCCTTGTGGCCAATCTGGTACAAGTAAATCAAATACCAGGATTTAGATTTGACAAATCAAGCTGATTACAAGAAACCTACTCTTTTTAAAATAAAAAAATTGGTTACGGAATGGACAATCTCGTATAACCCATATTCTGCCTCCATCAAGAATCGAACCTCATTTAGCTCCAATAATGATATTTTTATCTCCGACTCTTACCAAATAGATCAAACAAAAAAACTACTCAAGAATCCCATCTTAAGGTTCACTAAAGGTAAAATATGGTTGGTTCATTGGGTTCAGTAATTTCTATGGATCCTTCAAGCATTTTGGCCACTTTCCCCATCGATGGCCTCATCTCAGGTCGATCCTGCAGACACCACATTGCTGTTTTAACCATACGATTCACACTCTCGAAATGAGCCCTATTATCGTACTGATTCTTAATGTTGCGATCTAGAATGTCCTCTACCTTCATCTCCTTAAATACTTTATTGAATGCCCATCTAGGAAAGTACCAATTCTCGCTTTGCGTTGAGGATCCTTGAATCTCAAAGTTCCTGATTCCAGTAACCATCTCAAGCAACACCATTCCAAAACTATAAACATCTGCCTTTGATGTAATTGGCTCACTGGATGTCCATTCAGGTGCCACATACCCTTTTGTTCCCCGAATGCGCGACATTGTCATCATATCTTCCTTTTTCCTTAACTTGGCCAATCCAAAATCAGAAATCTTGGGACAAAAATCATCACCTAACAAAATATTCTCCGGCTTAATATCACAATGTAAAACCCACTCTAAGCACTCCTCGTGCAAATAGGCAATGACTCTCGCAACCCCGAGTGCTATCCTATACCTGATGTTCCAATCGAGTAATGGTCTCCGCCCAACGGCTCCAGACTCCGCTTCAGTAGTCTCAGCCTGATCATATCTAAACAAGTACTTATCCATGGACCCATTCAGCACATACTCATACACCAAAATCCTCTGACCCTTTTCAGCACAAAATCCCCAAAGCCTTACTAAATTCAAATGATGCATCCTCGCAATGATAGTCACTTCTGCCCAAAACTCACCATCTCCGCCAGTCACATTTTTCAAACACTTTACTGCCACTTGCCTACCATCCAACAACAAACCCTTATAAACATCTCCAAACCCCCCTTTCCCAATCTTGTCCTTAAAGTCATTCGTTGCGGCCTTCAACTCTGCATAACTAAACCGCTTCGGTCCTCCAGCAGGGAGAAGCTCCAATCCTAACGTCCTAGCCATGTCTCTATACTTAATATACTTTTTCAGAAATGCACAAAAGAAAAACACACCAAACACAATCTCTGATATGAACAATGCACAGAGTACCAAAATGTTCCGAACAGTTGTGTTTGTTCTGTCCGGTATCTCAGGCAGAGTCAGGTTAACCGGACACACTGTCTGAATCAACTCAGACATACCTGTAAAGCTCGAAACACCAGTCACAGTTTCCTTCTCATCAACTCTTAAATACATAGCATTCTGAGTCAATGGAGACCAATATCCATACATCAACTTCTTCACCTGAAGTACACATCTTCCCTGTCCGTCGAATCTATACCCAAACCCAAGACAAGTCGCGTCAGCCACGCATTTACCTCTACACTTTTCCAACGTAAAAGTCTTGGATTCTAACGAATACTCCGCACCACCGGAGTAATTCACGTAGTCTAATCTTAAAAACTTAGAGTTATTAAGATGCATAATTTGAGTCCTCCTTTCGCAACGATCAGATACTTTTCGAAACCCGGGAGGGCATATGCAACTCACATTGTAATCATCTTGAAAAACTGAGCTTTTGCATATGAAATTTGGACCACAGGAGCCATGAATGGCGCATATCTCTTGCACTGCTCGATATGTGATGACCCATTTGCTTGAATTAGTGTCATAGCTGTAGAGTCTGAGGTTTCCATCATCGCTTAGTGTGAGTCTACGAAGCTTCCATGTTCGCAAATCGGATGGGAAAACGTTGTCGTTTAAATTGCCGAAGTTGTCGAGGTTTTTGTAGTTTCCATTCCAAGACCAGTAAGTACTGGTTGAGTTAAAGACCAAATCTTTAGCGTTGACTAATTGGAATAACTTGTTTTTGGAAGTCAACGCTGTTCCGTTTCCGGTCAACGTCATGTTTGGGAGGATTGTGTCTGTCGGAGTGTCGAAACTTGACCAGTTTCCGAACACTAAGTTGCCGAATTCTGAGAGAGTTAGGGTATTGGATGTGTTTAAAGAACTGATGGCTTTGTATGGCCAGAGATTGCGGCCGGAGGAGTTTAGGAGGAGCTCGCCGGATGAGGTGATTGTGAGGGAGGCAGATGCGTTGACCGGAGTGTTGTATTCCGTTGACCAGACAGTGGTTTGGATGGAGATGTTGGAGAACCATACGGAGAAGGTGTAGTGAGTTGGGGAAGCGGTTGAGATGGGGAGAAAACCGGCGGAGAAAGTTGAGTTTGGGGAGATTAAGGTTTTGTTGTCGGAGGGTTTCCATGGTGGGTCAGAGGCTGAGAATGAGGAGATGAGCTTGGCAGAAGCTGAGGGTAAGTGTAGAGTTGATAATAAGATGAGGATGACGACGGCGCAGGCGACGGAGTAGAAGGGCATTTTGGGGATTAGAAGTAGGGATGGGGTTAATGTGTCAGAGTGTGAATGGATGATGCCGTGGTGGTGAGTGTTCTGTCGGTCGAGTTTGTACTACTTGTAATATTTAAGTATGGCGGCTTTTAGTTATGGTCAACGTTGACTCGGGGTTAGGTGGAAAAATGTTTTTTTATTATATTGGGGGGATTGAACTCATGACCTTTAGGACAAAGAGTTTATGAAGACTCCTTGCCAACCACTAAGCCACCACCCTAGGTGGAAAAATGTTGCGCGTACGTATTTTGTGTATTAAAAAGGATAAGCTTATAGGAGGATATTTCTATTAATTTAACAGTTGATATCATCACTTTCAACTATTTCTGTATTTTACAATCGAAACTATTACATAGGAAAGACTCCACCACATGGGGAGTAGGAAAGGCCTCCTTCAAGGCAAGAATAATTGGTGAGGCCATGGATTGAACCCATGACTTTTAGAACAAGGAGTTTATGAAGACTCCTTGCCAACCACTAGGCCACCACCCTAGTGGTTGTATTTTACAAATTCAATCATCTAACTTAATCAAAAATCAATTTTAAACTTAATCGCAAGATCAATCAAATCAACGTCATAGATGATGTACTTTCGTCTCACTAAAATAACATGTCTTTTTAAAACTTTACCCTGTTAAAATACATATCTGTAAAATTATTTAAAATCGGGGACTATTACGATTTTGAACAAAAGTGTCATTTATTTACTCCCTCTGTCTCATAATGTTTGTCCACTTTGATTATTATACTCCTCACAAATAATCAAAAAGATGGACAAACTTATAGGGACGGAGGAAGTACTTATTAAACATAAATACACCCCATAAAGCCACGCTGACCTGACGTGTTTGTGATTTATAGGAATGAGATCCCAAAATCCAAATAGTCAACAAATTACTGTTTTTTTATTACTTAATGAAATAATTATATCTAAAGACATGAATTAAAAATAATGTAGACAAAATTAATATCTAGTTATATTCATTTCGTAGTAGAAATCTATATTTTTGTAAGACAAAATAGAATTTCTACCTCAAAATAGAGAAAAATATTGAAAACTCCATATTTTTGGCATCTGTCTATCACGCCGCTACCGTCTTAATCAACTGATACGTGCGCGCTTCAAAACTTTAAAAAAAAACTCCATGATGAAAATTAGAAAATAACCTATACATCGTGATGTATTAGATGTTCTAATGCAATAATGACATATAGATCTAGATTACAATTGTTTAATAAAAGTGGAAGTATTTATTGATAAAATGTAGCACGCCATGTTTGACAAATGTGGAAGCTTTTTAATGATTTTATCTATCGTGTTTGATGGGATCTGACCATGATTGACTTTAGAATGTGGAATTTTTATCGGTCATTTCAAAATCACCTTTTTAGTACTTGGTCTTTGTAGGGGATCATGTGAGCGTGTTTGATGAGATTATGGTCTTTTTCGTGATTCGCCAATAACCAATCGTATAATGCTGTTTTCTCTTAATCATCGGTTCATTATTTGTCTGTCAATGTTCGTTCACTGTCTTTTTGATCACATATTTTATTTTATTTTTCAGGTTTTATAAATTATTCATTTTTAACCACATATTTTACACTCATTACTACTTTAAATAATATAATTTTATCATTATGTTCAAACAAACCGGAATCATAGAAAAATAACGCACTTAAGGAATTCCATTACTAAACCATCTGATAACATATGAATCTTTATTGAACCAACCTAAAATGTAAAATAGAGTACTGCTGAAGCTCTGAGCCTTGGTACATACAAAGACCCAAAAATTTATGTCTTCAGCTTTGGAAAGAAACAAAACAACATCGAAAGGGTTTTAGTATTGTGGACGAAATACCAAAAAAAGCGGAGACTTTTGAACACTATCAATGAAAATGAAGAGTACTATTGTTTTATTGACATATAAAAACTCAGTGCATCGAACATTTCTCTTAAAATAACTTGATTCTTACAACAGATAAATTATATCCCCATCCAAGGTTTTTTTTGGCATCTTCTTGTTCTGATCCCTGTACCATCATATTTCACTACCACCTCTGGCCTGAACATCGGAAGTGGTCCAGAAAGATCATTGAAAGAAACATCCAAATATACTAAATTTGGCAGATTGGCAAACTCTTCTGGTATTGTTCCGGTTAACTGATTATTATTAAGGTACAATTTTTGTAACGAGGTGATCTGCGAGAACTCCGGCGCAATCGTCCCATTTAGATCACGATAATCAAAAGCAATTTCAGTCACATTCTTTGTCACACTGTCACAAGTGATTCCAGACCAAGTACACACATCATTTCCGGTCCAACCATGAGCTAATCCGATAGGATACCTCAAAGGCTCGACTATCTTTAAAAATAAGTTTACTTTAGGATCACATTCGACACCCGAAACATTCAAGCAATAAAAATTTATCCCCGTATCATCAACCGTTACATTATCTCTGAATTTAGGCTTCTTTCCTTGAAGAAAATTATTAGACAACCCGATTTTTATCAGTGAAGGTAAATTTAAAAGACTGTCAGGAATAGGTCCGCTAACGATACAATCACTTATGTTAAAATCTTCGAGTTTGGTCAATCCCGAAAGATCAGGTATCGGACCTCGAAATTTGTTACCTTGTAACCAGACTTCGACTAAGGATGTCATGTCCTTTAAAACATCAAGTGTTCCACGCATTGTAGAATTAATTGTAAATCCGCTTAACCTCAAACTTTGAATAGAAGAACCCGCAAATTCATTGGGCAATCCACCTTCTAAACGGTTATAAGATAAATGTAACGTAGTAAATTTTGCTAACCGGTCCGGAGTTCCGAAAAAGCCAGGGATAGTTCCAATAACATTAGATGAAATAGCTGAGAATGTTTTCAACCCAGTTGCATCCTCTAGAGTTTCCGGAATTGTCCATTCTTTTAAATACGGATTGTTGTCCAAATGCACAAATTCTAAAGATGTCATTCCCTTGAAAAAATCGATTGGTGTTTCAGTAAACTTATTTTCATTTAGTAACAAATTTCGAACAGATGGGGCGAACTTCGGGATAGGTCCAGTTAACTGATTGCGCATGACATCGAAAACTTCAAGATATTCGAGCATATTTACAGACGCTGGAAGTGAGCCGCTAAGCTTCTTATCATTAAGTTGGATGCTTGTTACCACCTGGTCTGCGTCACTACATCGTACACCTTCCCATTTGCATGGATCGGGGTCTGACCAAAAATCTCGATTCTCAAATTTTAAATAGCTTTTGAGCTCGATCATAACCACTACGTACTTTTATACCTTTTGCAACATTGAGAAATTGGTATTGCATAGGTGTATGTTGCATAAGTTCCGCGCGACATTTAAGTTGATGTTGCATAAGAGGACACGTTGTCTTAGATCACTTTCGCAACATACACTAACGCAACATCTAAACATATGTTGCATTACTTAAAATGATGTACTAATGCAACATACTGTAACGCAATATCGCAATGTATGTTGCATTACATGGAACATGGAAAGCTTGTTGACTTTTCAACGTCGTTGGAAAGTAAATAGTACAAATGGTTTATGATGGTTGGTGAGGGGTTGTTAGTTCTCGTTTGGTTACGCAACATACTTAGTCTTTATATATTGCAAAAGTAAGTTTACATTAATGATGAAACTATGAAGGGCAATGAGGAGGGAAAATTAAGGGGGGAAATTTACAAGAATGAATAGTGGGTGAGAGGAAAATATTTTGTGGAATAAAAAAGAGGGAGTTAAAAAGAGGGAGTAAAAAAGAGGAGGGAAAGTGTGAAGAAAAATTGATAATGAATAAATATTTAGATTTAATATTCCAATTTTGATCCAACAACTTATATTAACCGACTTAAATAAAAAAATTGTGGCTATTAATTGATTGAATGATAATTAAATTCAAAAGATTTGTATATACATCATATTTTACCACACTTTCTTTTTGATAAAAATATTGTAATGCACATTCTTTTTTTTTTTTTTTTTTCGATAGGTGGTACATATAGTACATTCAAACATTATATATACATAAAATATTAAGTTTAAGGTATGTGATATATGGTTTATAGTAAAAAGTTTAGAGTATACGGTTTAAGGGTATGATGTTTGGGGAATAGGGTTAAGAGTATGGGGTTTGGGGGTTGGAGTATAGGGTTTGGGAGTTGGAGTATAGGGTTTGGGGTATAGGGTAAAGGATTTGATACATAGTTGATACATATGGACTTAGCATATTATTAGAATTAAATGAATTTATTTTAAAATATAAATATCATTTAGACTTAATTCCTATTTAGTTGAATGGGATAAAGTTTTAGAAGGTTAATGGTTGGGGGTATAGGGTTTGGGGTATAAGCCTAAGGGTTTGGGATATGGGGTATGGGGTATAAGCCTAAGGGTTTGGGGTATGGGGTATAAGCCTAAGGGTTTGGGGTATGAGGTATAAGCCTAAGGGTTTGGGGTATAAGCCTAGGGTTTGGGGTTTGGGATAAGGGTTTGGAGTATAGGATATATGATGTGTAATATATACTTGATCATTTATTCTAAACTAAACCCTTAAACTTTAGATTTGGTACATACATTTTCGTGGCATCCACACCATCAAAATATATTTGTATTACTTTAGATTAGGCTTAAATTTGTATTACTTAATTCCTATAGGGTATAAGGTATAGGGTTTAAGACGTAGGGTATGGGGTTTGAGATATAGAATATAGGGTTTGAGATTTAGAATATAGTGTATAAGGTTTAAGACTTAGTGTATAGGGTTTGAGACATAGAATATAGAGTATAGGGTTTAAGACTTAGTGTATAGGGTATAGGATTTGAAACTTGGACTATAGAGTATAGGGTTTAAGACTTAGTGTATAGGGTATTGGATTTGAGACTTAGGGTATAGGGGTTGACACTAGGGTTTATGGTTTATTACCTATATATATTTAAAATTTTACAAATAAAACAATATTATTTTTATTTTTGAGAGTAGTAAAATAAAAATTATTATGTTTGATTATTGAAATTTAATATGTATTTACCTATATATATTGAAATTTTGACAACATAACAATATCATTCAATTGTTTTGATTTAATTAAGAATTTTTTATGTAAGGGCTAGGATCAATAGTTGAATGAATGGTAGAGATTATAATCCACGTGAAATTATATTAGCCAATCATAATTAGCCACGTCATCATTTTAAGGAGGGGAAATGAAAGTAAAGTGGAGGGAATATTTTTTACAGGCGAATCTGGACCGTCAATCTCCACCAATCTTGACCGTTCATTAAAAACCCTACTTAACCTCTCATCTTAACTCTTCTCTCATATCAGCCTCCGATCAAATCGGCTTCTCCCACCGTCGTCTCATCGGACACTCTCACATAGTCCAGGACGTCGTCCTCCCATCCGACGGCAAGTTCGCTTTGTCCGGATCATGGGATTGTGAGTTCCGTTTATGGAATTTGGCTGCAAGTTCGCGTCGTCCTCTCATCCGACGGCAAGTTCGATTAAGCTGTGGAATACTCGAGGAGAGTGTAAGCATACTATTCAGGATGGAGAGGGTCATACTGATTGGGTTTCATGTGTTAGAATTAGTCCTAATTCGCAGCTGCTGACTATTGTGTCCGCTTCGTGAGACAAGAATGTGAAGGTGTGGAATTTGAGTAAGATTGATATGGAATCGATTGGTCTCATAGCCCCACCTCCTTTTTTAAAAAATTTATTTTTATTTTTTACCTTTTGCAGATAGAGCCCATCCCAAGTGGGAATTTGCCTCCTGGTTTTGATCCCAGTACTTGCTGCAGTGTGTGAGTCCTGACTATTGATCTATTTTTGGCCTTACTTTCATTATATTGTTGTCACTGGTTGTTTTTTAATTTACAACTCTCTTTGATATCAATATTTTTTGATGTTTCTCATTGTTGTTATTGTTGAATGTAAGGCGGGATCTCAACCTTTGGGGCCGGCTGATCCTTTATGAATGGTGGACTATACTCACATCAGAGTAAAAATTGATCATATTGTAAGTTCTAGTTTTCATTTGGTGTGTGCTGCCTTTTAACCATTTGCAATACTAGTTTTGAAGTTAGTTTATTCATTTGATTTGGGAACACTTACTTTTTGCTTCTATATTCTGGCAGTATTTTAAATGGAGAAGCTCAGAAATATATGCAGATGCTACAACTCTCCATCAGCTCATGCCTTATAGTTTCACCCTCACTATTTGAATTAGTAACTTGATGTAACTCACAATTTGAGCATTTTTTTATTGTATTAATAAAAATCAAATTTTAATACTATTTGGTTGTGTGAATAATAATACGTATATTGTATCAAATGGAAATATAGTTATTATTGTGCGTTTAATTATGTTCACCCTCATATTGTATACACTTACGCAACATATTAAATGTTGTTTAAGCAAAGGTACATCGAATGAATATATACTTATGCAACATATATCACGTTGCGTTAAAATAAATATTGCACTGAGAGAAGCACGTTGCAAAAGGTAAAACGTTTATGCAACGCAGTCTAATGCAACAACATAACGTTGCAAAAGTGGTTAACGCTTATGCAACATACTCTAGATGAATGTCGCACGGCTTATGCGACACGTCCTATGCAACATTATCTTTTGCAACAAGCTGTATGTTGCACGAAGCTTACGCAACACCTTTTCACGCTTATGCAACACACACTTGCATGTTGCAAGACGTATAAAAGTACGTAGTGAACTGTTAAATCCGGCGACTGCGCCGTCGTCGACGACGGAAAGAGTTGGATGATTAGAAGTGTGAAAATGCATAGCATGAAATGTGACAAAAAATGAGTTCGCCTCATTTTCAAATTTTGGTTGAAGAATATGAAGGTGGTGACGACAAGACAACTGATGTCGAGATTTATAGTACATAATTTAGTTTTATTGTTCTCTTTGTCATATCTGCAATTTTTTTTTTTTGTATTTAGGAGATGCATAGACTGCTATGAATTTTTATTTAAGAAGATTCTGAAATCTTAATATTGAAAATAAGTTATTTCTCTGAAAACTTGTTTAAAATTTAAGTTGGTGAACTATACAATACTATTGAAATTTGAAAGCTCCATTCATTTTCTAAAAAGAAGTGCATTCTTATAACTTAATGAAAAAATTATATATAAGTACATGAAATAATAAAATAATGATAGACAAACGATTATCTAATTGTACTCATTTCGTAATATAAATCCGTCCGCCAAAGCTTTCTGTGAGACAAAAGATAACATCTGCCTCAAAATAGAGAAAGTTGTCGGAAACTCCGTACCTTTGACCTCTGCCCATCTCGCCGCTACCGTCTTGATCAGCTGATCCGCTCGCACTCCGAATTTTTTATTTTTATCTTTACTATATATGAAGCGTAAATGTTTTAATTGACGGTTACTTTTTATGATCACATTTTATTTTCCAATATTATCCTTGTTATTATTAATTATTTTATTAAATAAATTTATTTATTTATAACTTAAATTTAATTGTATGCACCTGATTTTAGTTTTAAAAAATTTATTTATATGCTGTTCTTTTAAAAAAAAATTATAAACAATATTTCTTAATAGCACATTTACTGTGCAAAAAGTATTTGTTATATATAAAGCAGTAAGAGTTTTATTATCAGTTATAGATGAAATCACATTTTCATTCCAAAACTATCCCTCACATCATTATACCATATTTTATAAATCAAATAAATGCACAGAAATCTGTGCAAAAAATATTAATAAATATAGAATTCAGGATCGAGATTAATAAGAAACTTTATCACATGTACTGTAATATTGTTAGGAATTTAGAAGAAATTTATTTTCCAATGAAAAGTTGAGCGTTTTTAAATTCATTTATTAATTTTCTTATATTCATTACTACTTTAAATAATATAAATTTATCATTTTGTACAAACAAATTGGGATTATAGGAAAATAATGCCCTTTAAGTAATTTTATTATCGGAATTGGTTCGAGAAGGACAATCAAAGATTCGTGAGACGGAGAGACATCATCTCGACCGTTGATTTGCATGAATCTAACGGTTGATATTAATAACCTTCACTCTCAACCGCCCCTGCATTTTGCAAATCCAACCGCCTAACTTAATTAAAAACCAACTTTAATCTCAACATTTAGATCAATCAAAATCAACGGTTATGATGACGTCACTCTGTCTCACAAAAATTACTTGTCTCCCTAGAACTTAACCCTTCCATTATCAAACTATCTGATAAAATATGAATTGTTCATGAACCAACCTAAAATGTAAAATAGAGTATTACCCAAAAGATTTAAATGTCTTCAGCTTTGGAATGAAACAAAACAACGTCGAAAGGGTTTTATTAAGTTGGACGAAATATCAAAAAGTATGGAGACTTCTGAACGTTATCAATGAAAATGATGAGTATTTTTGTTTTATTAACCTATAAAAATTCAGTATATTGAACATTTCTCTTTAAAATAACTTGATCCCTATGATAGATAAATTATATCCCCATCCAAGGTTTTTTTTGGCATCTTCTCGTTCTGATCCCTGTACCATCATATTTCACTACCACCTCTGGTCTGAACATCGGAAGTGGTCCAGAAAGATCATTGAAAGAAACATCCAAATATACTAAATTCGGCATATCGGCTAACACTTCTGGTATTGTCCCCGTTAAATGATTATTATTAAGATACAATTTTTGTAACGAGGTGATTTGTGAGAACTCTGGCGCAATCGTTCCATTTAGATCACGATAATCAAAAGCAATTTCAGTCACATTCTTTGTCACACTGTCACAAATGATTCCAGACCAAGTACACACATCATTTCCGGTCCAACCATAAGCTAATCCGATAGGATACCTCAAAGGCTCGCGATCTTTAAAAATAAGTTTACTTTGGATCACATTCGACACCCGAAACATTCAAGCAATAAAAATTTATCCAGTATCATCAACTGTTACATCATCTCTGAACTTGGCTTCTTTCCTTGAAGGAAATTATTAGACAATCCGACTTTTAGCAGTGAAGGTAAATTAAAAGACTGTCAGGAATAGGTCCGCTAACTATACAATCACTTATGTTAAAATCTTCGAGTTTGGTCAATCCCGAAAGATCAGGTATCGGACCTCGAAATTTATTACCTTGTAACCAGACTTCGACTAAGGATGTCATGTCCTTTAAAACATCAAGTGTTCCACGCATTGTAGAATTAATTGTATATCCGCTTAACCTCAAACTTTGAATCGAAGAACCCGCAAATTCATTGGGCAATCCACCTTCTAAACGGTTATAAGATAAATGTAATGTAGTAAAATTTACTAACCCGTTCGGAGTTCCGAAAAAGCCAGGATTGTTCCAATAACATTAGATGAAATAGCTGAGAATGTTTTCAACCCAGTTGCATCCGTTAGAGTTTCCGGAATTGTCCATTCTTTTAAATACGGATTCTCATCCAAATGCACAAATTCTAAAGATTTCATTCCCTTGAAAAAATCGATTGGTATTTCGGTAAACTTATTTTCATTTAGTAACAAACTTCGAACAGATGGGGCGAACTTCGGGATAGGTCCAGTTAACTGATTGCGCATGGCGTCGAAAACTTCAAGATATACGAGCGTATTTAAAGACGCCGGAAGTGAGCCGCTAAGCTTCTTATCATAAAGTTGAATGCTTATGACTTGGTCTGTGTCAGTACATCGTACACCTTCCCATTTGCATGGATCGGGGTCGGACCAAAAATCCCGATTTTCAAATATTATATAGCTTCTGAGCTCGATCATAACTGTTAAATCCGGCGATTGTGCCGTCGTTGACATAAATAGTTGGAAGATAAGAAGTGTAAAAATGCATAACATGTAACGTGACAAAAAATGAATCTGCCTCATTTTCAAATTTTGGTTGAAGAATACGAAGGTGGTGACGACTGATGTGGAGCATGTCGTCGATGTCGAGATTTATCGTATGGAAGTTAGTTTTTATTGTTCTCTTTGTCATCTCTGCAATTTAAGTTTTATTGTTCTCTTTGTCATCTCTGCAGTTTAAGTTTTTTGTATTTAGAAGATGCATAGAATTTTTCATTTAGAAGATTCTGAATGTTGGAATTAAGTATGAAAACTTGTTTAGAATTTTAATTGGTGAATTTTACAATACTATTAAAAGCTTCATTCTTTTTTTGAAAATATATAAAAATAGAATTCAGCATCAAGATTAATAAGATACTTTAACACATGTATTGAATATTATTGGTTATAGGAAGAAAGGGAAAAATGAAGGAGGCTGACTATTTTTTCGTGAAACAATCTGACATAATTTTAATCGCTGATTACTAATAATCCAACAGATGACAACAAATAACAACAAATAAGATTTAAACTAAAATAACCATCAAATCCAATCACCAAATCTTTATTTAATATCAACCGTCAAATTAATCAAATCAACTATTAAAATTAAATTCTCACATCTCAATTCTCATAATCTTAGGTTTTTGTCATCTAGGAACAAATCTTAACCATAAATAACGATAATTATCATATATGATACAGTAAATTATTTATAAATTGATGTAGAAATTCAAAAGTATATTTTCAAAGTAAAGTTTGGAATTTTTTTAAAATTCATTTATCATATTTTTGGTTTTCCTGAACAGCCAAACACGTTTTTCAATTTTCCTTATAACCAGGAGCTTTGTGAACATATGGGCGCATAATTGTTTTTATTAATTTTTATAGTATAATTTATATGAATTCCCTAATAAATTTATCACATATGAAAATATGAAATATAATTGGAGTATTTTGAGGAGATGAATTATGTCTTCAAAAATAACCGACAATTTACCCTTTTATTTTAAATATAACTAATTGTTTTATGCACATTTTATGTGCAAATTGATGAAAAAAATAATACTATATTATATATATTTCTTTAATAAGTTATTAAAATATATAATCAATACATGGTATGAGTAAGTAAATATGAAAAAAGTCAAAGGCAAAATCGGAAAGAAAATTTGGTTACAGAGATAACCGTCAATAAACATCCTTACATTTTATATTTAGGATAGATAAGATTTTCTTTTCTACCATCAAACTACCCACGATTCAAATAAAGTCAAAACGTCCGAAAAATTCCCAAGAAAAAACAGACTCGGACAATACAAACATTATTCGATAGTAGGACAAAGAAGCGTAGGACTGAGCAGCGTTGCAAATTTTTCTACTCATTCCGCGGCTAGCTACTCTTTCAGCTTAAAAATTTGGACCTAGGAGTGCGAGGAGAAAGTTTCTGTAATCGCCGGAAGTCTCTGATTTGACTACATCATTCAACGTTTTTCCATATTTCTTGTGATACTCCACTTTTATGTATTGCACATCAATCTCAGCCCTGGTCACGATTATCCTTATCAGAAGAGCATTAGTTGTTCCTAATCCAACCATCGACGCGTGCAATATCTGCATATAATATTTGTGCATCAAATTTTTATAGACTAGTATATATTGCAATTTTACTCTCGACTGATCCAAGTAGATGAAAAATGTTCAGTCGAGAGTTGCGAAATTTTTCTAGTTCCAAGCGCAATAATACCTTAGCGAAGTATTTCCCGGGATTCTCTGCATTTTGCAGTATGGTCAAGAGAGAACACCCAAATAAGCCAGATGTTTCAGATTTTATCACCTGAAAATAGTCAAGAGGCAGCCATCACAAAAATGCAATTAAATACAAGAGTGCGGCAATACAATTAAATACCTTCTTTAGCGACTTGCCGTACATGTTATGGTAAGCATTATTAACTGCAAGCAGATGTGCCCTGCTACTTTCACTGAAGATCGTAATAAATTTCTTCTCATCTGTTCCTAATTTCTTTTCTCCAGCTTTGTATAAAGTTTGAGCATCGTGATCAGCCCTGACCATGTCTACCTCTGGACCCTCGTGGCGCGGATAAGTCAAATACGCAAGCATTAACTACAAAGTCAAATAACTCAAAATGACATTCTTTCCCACAAATAATGTCATGCTAGAATAAAGTACAACCGAACTACATTTTGGTGACTGAGTTACCTCCTCATGATGTCCAAGAAATATACTTTTGATTCTCTTCTCAATGTCAGTTTTAAATTGTACATGGTACAATTGTTTTACTTGCTGTAATGTGATGGAGTGCGAGTGCATATAATCTCAAGGATGGCACCAATATCGGGATTAAAGGCATTTAAATTCTCCCCCAAAATAGCTGCATCGCGCCATGCAGGTTCTGGCATCCGAGCTAAAACTGCCCTCTGAAAGAAATTTTAAAAATAAGAATTGTTACAGTTCAAGATTGATACTCCAATCACAAAAACCAATGACTTGTTTTAAGAAGATATCATTTTAGCAAAAGATAAACAGCATAAAAATAAATCGACACCTCCAAATTCCCTGAAAGTTCCGATTTAAGGCGCTTGCATAAGTCCTCGCCAAAAATATTCTTGTATTCTTGCTGGATCAAACTGCGCTGACTGAAATCCCTATGAGCCAGAATGTTAACAATTGCAGCTTCGTCACATCCAAATCCTAAAAAGAAAACACCATTAGTACATCGAAAAAAAGACTTGAAACAACACATCTGATTTACATTAGTACCATTTACTAATACACACAATTTTCTTAAACCAAAAGTTCACAATTTTGTACAAAAAATTCATCTGTCAATATTTTCAAACACCAAAAAAGACTCGTTAAATCAGTAACACCAGGGCAGCTCACAACACATCAAAGTGGAACTCCAACAGCGAAATCAAAAACAAATAATCTCAACAGCGAAAAAATGAAAAGCTAGAAGTATACTTCAGCAACCTTTAAAGGCTTTATGGAGCTGTGTAGCATCATCGCGTGGCGAGCAGGGACGGAGCCAGAAATAAAATCTTAGTCTGGCTAAAAAAATTATTTTATTTAAAAGATAATTTAAATACTAAGGAATATGTATATATTTTAATATAAATTAATAAATAAATATTATTTAAATAAATTTCTTCAAAAATAGTTGGGCTACAGCCCAACCAAAATCCTATATGGCTCCGTCCTCTGGCGAGGTAAGGACTGGTGGCACTGTAATTGTCGATATTTTCAACAATCAATCAATCCAAACAACAACAACACTCAATCTCTCAACAAACTGGCGTTTTATCTAATCAAATGTAGAAACCTTTGAAGAAAACAGCAGACTTTACTTGATGATTAAAACGAAAATCCAATATGACTAAATATATAGTCAAAACATGAAACACAAATCCTACGAACTTGCACGTCTACGACAAATTCGAAGAACAATTCTCTAACACTAAACCACTGACTTGCACATACGTCTTCAACAATTGGAATAACATTTCTCTGACATTTAACAACACTTTTGCACACAAGTCTTCAACAATTCGAACAACATGTCAAGTAATTAAAACAAGCACATAATTTAATCTAAATATATACAAAACCCAGACTAATTTCACAACAGCAATACCTTAACGAATTGAGCTCCAACCACTCAAATCATTTGCTAGTACAAACCCTAAACCTTTCAACGTTCAAGCAAAAACTTGTACCAACAGTGATTAGTTCTTAATCATATAATTAAACATTAATCTTAATTACCCACTGTCACTGACCAAGTCATATTCATGAAACGACAGCGTTTGATGGAATAGATAATGGGCCGAGCTGATTCAGGCCCATTGAATTCGAGGGCTTCGTTTATTCAACGCGAATGCGATCTTGTAGAGAAAAGCTTTCCCTCCAAAATCACAACCCTAGAAGGTTCCGATCGGAGAAGAGCGAGCGGAGATGTCTAAAGATTCGTTCCCGGAGATCCGAAACCGAGTCGTTGAGCTTCTCGTCGTTTCCGCTGAGGTACGGATTCGTCGATTCAACCGATTGGCATAAGGATCGACTTCTGTTGTGTAAATGTCAGTAGGTTACTACTTGTTGATTTCATTTTGTTTGATTTGGCAGCGACTCGAGGTTTCGCCGATTGTCAAATACTCCGCGCTGTCGCTCTTTTCCGATCGGTTTTGTTACAGGATCTTTAATTACAGGTACGTTTCTCCTTTAAATCGTGATTTAAACCTGTTAATTTAGCTACTTGTATTTTCATGATATGAGTTTCTGAATGAGTTTCTGAAGGCAGGGAAGTGGGAGAGATATTGATAACTGGCTGTTGAGGCCTGTTACAGAGAGTAGTTTGCAGCTATTTGCGCTGATTTCGTTGTGGATTTCTAGTAAGGTTGGTGTGTGTAGACTGTCTGGATGTTTCTGGTAGATATGATTGTGTATTTGTTTCTTTTAAATGTTGTTTTTTATAGATGCATGATTCTCGATCGCTGAACGTCAAGAGTTTGAAGTCGTTGGGGGATAAAATGATCAAGGATCAGCATTTCACTACACGTGACTACGTTGAAGCAGTAAGATTGGGTTATTCAGTCATGTTGTGGTGTCAGTTGTGTAACTGACACTGTGAAATTTGATAGTTGTTTATTATTTTTTGATGTTTTGCAGGAGTTGGTATTCATGCAGGTGAATGCAGGGCCAGTTACTCATGATGTTTCTTAGTTACTCAACCTGACTGATTATTATTGTACCAATGACCTACTGTTTCTCCCTTAAGGTTTTGGAGTATGAGATCAGTGTGATGGATACTCCCTTTGGGCATCTTGAGGATCTACATATCCAATTTATGTCAGTTGTTTTACACAACTGTTTTGATGATCCAAATACTTATTAGCCTTGTTGATCGTTGATAAAACTCCTTTAGCCATTTTTAGCAAAATATCAAAAGTAGGGGAAATGATGAACTTTGAGGCCTGCATGGATATCATGGATCTTCTGTACGAGGAGGAAAGAAATGTGACAAGACATACAGATCCCAGCATTTTGGCAGCCTCCATCTTGGCAAGTGCTCTGACAATCAAGCGTTTTTGCTGTTCAACATAATTTTAGACTTCTTTAGTTTTTTGTCTGAATTTGAAAAACTCAAAATATTTCAGATTGCTTCCTATCTTGTCACAGTTCCTAAGCAGATGCATGAATTTCCTCTGCTTCCATGGGGTAAGATAGCACTTATTCAATTTGTTCGTCGGTTACAGCATATTTTGTATAGGATGATGTCTGCCTTAATTATATCTAACCGATAATTTTTTGTGTTCTGGTTAAAGGCTTGTGAGGTTGACTAGTTACGCTGGAATTGTTGATTCTTGTAGTGGCATTCAGTGCATCTTTCAAAGAATATGAGGTGTTACAACTGGTTAAAGATATTCTAAAGCTTGTGGTCCAGCCCACCAATCATATTGAACCCTCCGAAGAAACATAATCTGTTAGCCATTCCTGAATGTAAAAAGCAATGCCATGTCAAAACAGAATTCCAGTAAATGATCACGTTCACTTCAGTATATTCCTATTGCATGGGACATGTATGGTTGAAATCGGTTCGTTAGCTGTTCTTCTAAAGCATAACCAACTGAACAATGAAGATTGTCATTTTAAATAAGATCCATATTTTACCGTGAAATTTTTGCTATTTTATTTGAGTTTCTGCATCTTGCTTGTGTAACTGTCACTTCTTATGTGCAAATGTTATTTGTTTGTTTCTGCGAACACTTGCTGTTGGATATTATCTACTTTAATGCTGGCAGGTTCAATATTTTAAAAAAGCATTTCCTGTTTGTTAGATTTCATGCTACCTAGGAACATGGCAAGGGGCACATTTTGCCAAGCTATTTCGGGCATGGTAGTTCAGGCAAGTGTGACATTGGTAGAAGTAGAATGCAATTTCCACATGTTAGAATCATCATTTAATCCTTGTATTTGTCTGATGCTTGTGTGGCAGGTATATTGCATGTGCCATGTGCTGCCAGTTACTGGTTCTGGAAGCACTTTGCGTTCCAACTGGTCTACCTAGTTTGCGGAAGTGTTTACATTATCTGACATTGGTACCGTTATCGTGACAATATTTTAAAGCTTACATTGGAATTTGCTATCTCTGTCAAGTAAGTAATATTCATTGTTTTTGTCAGATTTAATAATCTATTGAAGTTTTGTCATTCTTGCATGGATTTTATATATTAAAGTACAAATGAAAGATTTCGTATGGGTAAAGAGAATGGTGAAACTGAGACCTCAAGAGGTAGGGAATACAAAAATGTGTGCTTCTTCTAGTTCTTATTGGTATATTTTCAGATTTTGTTGGTTATTTTAATATTTTCAATCATAGCATTGATCTGTTGAATTTATACATTGTAAATATCTTTGAAATCAGTTACAGAAGCGTTTGAAACTTTGAATTAATGTCTTTTACATGTGTGATGCGATTGGGTGATTGCATCACAAAATATATGAGAAGTTGAGAACTGACATAGTAGTCAAGTAGAAGAGATGAACTTAGGGATTGAGAATTGGACAAAATTAGATAAGGAATGACGAAATAGAGCAGATGAATTGAGTATTTTAGATAAATACAGTAACTACTACTCTTTCTTTACAACACTGGCTCTTCTTTTGATTGTGTCATAGTGATACAACCAAGAATGGTTTTTGTACAGATAATCCTTAATCAGATAACAATTAGTCAATGTATTATTTTTGAAGCAATTATAAAGGTTGGTAGTTTGGTACATCAAGTTCCCACAAATTAAATAGAAAGCAACAACCTTTTCCTTCCTTTTTATAAATCTACAGTTACAAAGTCAATGTCTCTATGCCCACCTGTTTTTCCTTCCATGCCCACCATGTTTGTCCACTTTCTATTTTGGATATCCCTTAAGTTTGTCTATTTTTCTTTATTCTCCACCACACATTCTATTTTTTTACTCATCTACTTATTAACTATTTATTCTCAACCACACATTTTATACTTATTTCTACTTAATTACTGTGCATTTTGTGCTTTTAGAAGAAAAAAATGAGACGGAAGGAGTATTTTATATTCTTTCTATTATCTCATTATCTTTTATTATTTCATGCCTTATTGTGTTGTTAACCCTACTTGATTATTTGTATCAATCTCAAGAATAATGTACTGTAGTTTCAGCCTTTGCTGGCCACTGCAGCACTACCAAACAATTTACATATATGCCATAGGCAACATTTTTAGTAACACAAGGTACCTAATATAATAAGCTTATGATAGTGATACATAATTCCAATTATGTTGATTGGTCAGCTGTCATTCAATCAAATAATCAATTGTATTTGCAATTAAGTTTACAGCATTTTATTTGACTTTTTGTAATCCACAATAAGACGTTTTTGCTTCTGTGTCGGAGTTATTGAGCCCTAAAGTAAACATCAATCATTAGTTGCTCGGCGTTTAGACAAAGAGTCGAAGAAGAGATCTGTGGAAAAATGCTGGCTTAAGGGTGTTCCTTGCCCAGTTCACACATGGGGATTAACTTTACTCCTTTGCTTAGAGAGCTTGAGGTTTGCTTCCTTAACTTATCCGAAGTTGCAGCCTTCTGTCCCGTTCTGCCTCTGTTCTCATCATTGTGTTAATTGTTAATGCGCCTTTGTGCTCCCCTCTTTTTAAGTAATTTGCTCCATTTTCTTTGTTTGGCTGAAAAAAAAGGTTACACCTTTTGGCTGCCCTAACTTGGGGATTTTCTTCTCCTTCCTCCGTTCGTAAAATTTGAGTTTCCTGGATAAATTTATGCTTTAAGCTATTTTACTGATTTTATTCTGGAAAAATCCAGCAAATTTGGACTGACATTGGAGAGACCAAGGCAGAGAAAGATCGTATGTTACTGGAATTAGAAAAAGAGTGCCTTGAAATATACCAAAGGAAGGTGGATGAGGCTGCAAACACCAAGGCACGGCTCCATCAGAGTGTAGCTGCAAAAGAGGCTGAGCTTGCAACCCTGATGGCTTCACTGGGGGAGCTGAAAATTAACTCACTGGTGAGAGTGGCACTCGTTGCTGTGTGATTACTGATTAGTCATGCTGTGACTCTCTGATTATACTTGGCTCTGTGTCTCATAAGATTTCTATGGGGTAGCTGTAAAGTCAGTGCTTAGATTTTTATGGTGAATTATGTTGAATACTTTGAAAGTTGTTGAGAAATTTGGATATGGATATCACCAGTTCACTACCTTTCAAGCTCATGTGTACTGGCGTTGGGGTTCTTTTGGATGGGTTTGAATGTAGTTGGTTGAGGTTTATCATATATGCCGAGTAAGTCTAATGAATTGTAGCTAACATTGTGTGCCTCACAAGAATCTCCTGTTGAATTAATAGCTTCTAAGTTAATGGTATTTCTTGCAACCTAGGATGTCTAGCTGGGTTTGTGGAATAAGGTTTTTTCCGTTCAATAATTATATGAAAGAAAGGAAATCCTTAATTCCACTGTTAACCTGTGTTTTCATTTATTATTGGGTATTGCCAGATTCCTTCGGAGAAAAAAGCAGCATCATTAAAAGAGAAACTTGCAGCAGTCAGTCCACTTCTTGAAGATTTAAGAGCTGAGCGGGATGAGAGAAAGAAGCAATTTACTCATGTGAAAGAACAACTGGATAGATTAAGTGAAGAAATATCAGGGCTGAAAAATTTAAGTGGTAATCTGCATTCCAATGTCTGTCATGGAGAAGAAGATTTATCACTGCACAAACTCTCTGAATACCAGAATCGTCTGCGAGTACTTCAAAAGGAAAAGGTAAATTTAATTGTTGGTGTTACAACTGATTATGTTCATATACAGCACATTACTGTACAGCCATGTATTTTGTGTCATGCCCTCTAATGTAGCTATTGACACCATATTAGGGGTGGCTAGACATTCTAAAATGGTTCTGTAGTGTAATTTAGTGTTGGGTGTTCTATGCAGGCGGACCGTGTTACCAAAATACTGGAATATGTAAATGAGGTGCATTCTTTATGTGCTGTTCTTGGAAAGGATTTCGGAAACACAGTTAGTGATGTACATCCAAGTTTGCATGTGAATAGCTTAGAACAGTCCACAAACACAAACTTAGGGGACAACGTGCTGGAAGGTCTTGAGCAAGCTATCCTCAAACTAAAATTAGAAAGAAAATCTCGATATGTGAAGGTAAGCAAACCAAGTTACTTGTGTCTTTATCTTGTACGTGTTTTTTACTAAGAAGGCATTGTTTTAAACATTCATGGTCATATCCAGCTGAAAAATCTGGCTTCTATTCTGTGTGAAATGTGGAACTTGATGGATTCTCCATATGAAGACAAGAACAGATTTTCAGACTTAATTTTTGTAGCTGAATCATCAGATACAGAAATAACTCAACCCGGTCTTCTAACTACAGAGATTATTGAACAGGTTTGTGAACTGCCCATAGACCCTAGTGAGTAGTGAAATTATTGAGATGAGTTCATTTTGACATTGTTTTTAACAGGTATCTGAAGAAGTGAACAGGCTCAAAACATTGAAAGCTAGCCGAATGAAGCAACTTGTAATGAACAAAAGGTCAGAATTGGAGGAAATATGCCGAGTAAATCACATAGAACCTGACACTAACACAACTTCTGAAAAAGTCGGTGCTTTAATAGACGCTGGTATGGTTTGTGGTGTCGTCATTTACCAACACACTTCTGTCACTCCTAAAAAACTATAAAGCCTATGGTTCTTGACCTGCACAGGCTTAATGGATCCATCTGAACTCCTTTCAAGTATTGAATCACAAATTGTTAAAGCAAAACAAGAAGCTGCAAGCAGGCAAGACATCATAGACAGAATAGGGAGGTGGCTTTCTGCCTGTGAAGAAGAAATATGGCTTGAAGATTATAACCTGGTATGGTAAATAATATGTATGTTTTCCAGTAGATGGAAATTCGGAGAACTGTCCTGGTTCTTGTTCGGGGCCAATTTGAAAATCGATGATTCCTGATGGTTTCTATATTCATACTTGTAAATAAAGATTCTTGGTTTCAGGATGCGAACCGTTACAGTGCTGGAAGAGGTGCTCACTTAAATCTCAAACGTGCAGAGCGAGCTCGGGTGACTGCGAGCAAGATCCCAAGTACTGCAGTGTTTTCAACTGACATGATTTTCTTTTTCTCTTATACATATGTTGGAACTGACTATCTTTTATTTTCCAATTTCCAGCAATTCTTGACATTCTGATCGCGAAGACCCTTGCATGGGAGAAAGAGAAGGGAGTTATGTTTCTTTACGACGGGGTGTGTTTTTCTTATAGTATCTTCATACGCCTGTTCTGCTTAGATGTTTTGCTTTGAGAAACATCCTCACTTGCATCAATTCGCAGGTCCCCCTACTGTCGATACTTGAAGAATATAAACTGACAAGAAAACGGAAGGAAGAAGCAAAGAGGAGAAGTAGGGTAACGTATTTCACACTTTGTTGAGTAGTGTGTTTCAGTTTTCATGAATGAAGCTAATCTATTCCATCCACTGATTTGGTAACGTATTGGAACTCCATAATGGAGTATATTTAGGAATGGCATAATGGAGTATATTTAGGAAGTGCATAATGGAGTAGCTTTCTCACTGTTGATTGGGGCTGTTCTACATCATTTATATCATTACTCTCTTTCAGGATCAAAAGAAACTCCAGGATGTTCTCATGACTGGAAAAGAATCCCAGTATGGTTCTAGGCCAAGCCCACAGAGAAGTAATAGTTTCCGAAAATTAACTGGCTACCCAAACAGTCATGGTTCCATGACTCCCAATCCTCGCCGGAGTTCTGTTGGCAGTCCGACACCAGAACTTCAAATACCCAGGTCCTACTCAGGACGCCAGAATGGGCATTTCAACGAAACAAGAAGATTATCCACAGGCCCTCTGAACTTCGTCAGCTTAAGAAAAGAAGACACTCTTTCATGCACATCCACATCATTTTGTGACTCTGAGTCCAGCTCACAGATCTAAATCCTTTGCCAAACAGGTACCAATAGCTTCCCTCATCATGTTAAGAAAATTTTATTTACTAAGCCAAGAAAATATTAGCTTCTCATAATTACTTCCCACCAAAATTTGACTACATTGTTCTCTTACATTGCACAGACAGTCCTGACACAGATGACACAAAACAACCCCATTAGAGAAGCCGATTAACATCCCTGTTTGGGTTCGAAGATAGAAAAACTGGATTTGAAGTCAATTTCTTAGTCTGTGCAAGTAGAGCATATCCTGGCCGAGTATGTATGAAGTGTAAGTGCGCAAAAGTAGGCCTAGCAGAGATTGTCCCTAGTGAGGTGAAGTAGAGCAGCAGTCCACGTCTTAATATGTTGTGTTCATTTCTTCTAACATTAAACATTTTCTAACATTAAACATTGAAGCAAGTTTATGAAACGGTCTCAGCTTGTTACCAGGAACCCAGCTTTCTCTCTCATGAACCTCTCCCCACGGCCCCTTCCCACCGCCTCCACCGCTTCATATTGCGGTGCCCCCATCCTGTCTTTCTCACAGCCCTCCCGCCAGTGTTTCGCTGCCCACCTCCGTTTCACGGTTGTTTGGTTTAGTGTCCGCTGCGATGAGGTTCTGTGCTATTGCTTGATGGGTGGACCGTCGTCTGACACGGCTGGCGAGGTTTGGTGGATGTTGGGTGGTATCCGTCGTCAGAGAGGTGGATGAGGGCTCTGTCTGGTGCTTCGTCGTCTTCCCTCGGGTGCAGTTTGTGGCCGGTTCACCTCTGTCGATCTTTCACCGCCGCTCTGTCCCCGATGGTATTGGTTGTTTCCTCTCGGCTATTGGAGCAGCTGGTTCGCGGACCCTTACTCTTTCACCGTTGCTGTCTTTGTCGGAGGCTCTTTTGTTTGTTAGGATTGTTTGCTTCTTTTTCTATTTGTTTTTGTGGCTGTCGGCAGGGGGTTTTGGGTGCCCTTGGAGCTTCATGTCGGCGGCGGGTGGTCAGTTGCTGTGTTGCTGTGTTGGGTTGTCTAGTCTGGCGGCTGTCGTTGTGGGTGTTGCGCTCTGTTTTGGTTGGGTCGGTGGCTGGGTTTGTACAGCATCTGCTGCTGATTCTTCTGTGTCAGAAGCGCAACCGGTCGGTGGTTACTGCTTGCTGCCCATTTCTGTGTGCCTTGGATGTTGTTTGTGTTTTTGTTTGGCTGGGCTTGCCTTGTTCCGGTGCCGTCTTTTGGTTGTTGTTTTGCTGTCGGTTGCCGTTTTCTTCGGTGCTGCTTTGGTGTTGGTTGCCGGTTCATCTGCCGCGTCGTGACCCTCAGTTGGTGTTTGCGGCGTCGTGTCCCTCTTCTGCGGTGTCGGTGGTTGTTGCCACGTTTTCCTCAGTTGTCTTTTGGCCGGGCACGTGGTGAACCGGGTTGTTGACACGTGGTCTCTACCACGTGTTTCTGTAGTGATCCATGGGGTTTGTCGGCGCCGGTTTGCCTTGGCGGTGCCTGACGTTTCTTGTAGTCCACGTGGCGTTTGCTGGGATGTTTACCGTGGTTTTTCTTTGGTGTAGACACGTGTCTCACCCTACGTTTGAATACTGATACCTTAAAGCCGCGTCATCTGCTGCTGCATTTCTGTTACACGTGTTCTGCAATTCAATTTACGGACTATTCTGGACAGCTGGTGTTCTCAGATAACCTTCTTAAAAATTCATGCTGATATCTTCAATTTTTCATGACTTCTTGGAGCTCCTGTGATTCAGAAGGGTCCATCGGTTGGTGCTCACATTCTCGCGCTTCTGTCAAATTTGTTTGATTATTTTTTGGTACTGAGGCGAAGAACCTCGTTCACACTACGCTTAGATTAATTTTATTTTTGTGTTCGAGGTCTCCATTCGCTGGTCGATTGGAATTAAGTCCTCTTTTATGTACCTTCTGAGTCTCTGTACTCTTCTAATCAAAAAAAAAACATTGAAGCAAGTTTATTGTGCTTGTCGTATAAAAACAAATGACATTATCCCTCCAGCGGTCTTCAATGGGCCATGCCCCCTCGAGCCCTAGAATTCATCAAAATGAGGGATATATCGCCAGGTTTCAGACAATATAGCCGCTTGAAGCTCCCGGAAGAAGTGTCATTTCATGGAAACAACCATCATCATATTTATCACACTGAAGACTTTTGGGAGCTTACTGGAGTTGGTATCATTCTCATATTTTCGTATTGGAGTAGGACACTAAAATGTGAAATGAGTTAGCTGTCACTAGGAATAAGTTGAAAGCATTTTCTTATGGAATTATTTGGGCTCTGGATTGTTGATCACTATTGGGACAGACTTTTACTGGTTGTGGTACTTGTACTCTGAGTATAACCTAGCATCTGGTTTGAAGTTATTGTTATGTGAATTGAGTTACTGATCAACCCTCTGTTTACAAAATGTTGATAAAGTTTGCACTAGGATGGTAGTTCATAGTACATTTGATTTTTTTCATTTCAAAAAAATTATTAATTTTTTTGGTGATTGAACACAACATTGTACATGATTTGAAATCTAGTATTACAGCACATCATATCTTCATTATATAGCATTTGTGAACTAAGATGTGAATGCTGACTTTCTCAAGGATAACTCAAATTAAATTGACTGACCATTTGGTCAAATCTGAATGTTGACTAGTGAAACTAACAAGAACACATGTTGAACCATCTCTTAATCCGAATTTAACCTCGACTCGTTGATTCATCTCTTGCCCAGCCACCAACCCGATACCTACCCCTATTGTTATTCACCCAGACCTGAAACTGTTCACTAGAGACTCCTATCTCCTCACAGAACCTCTCAATCTCCCGGTTTCCCCTTACCCCACGTAGGCTCCATCCCAACACATCACCCAGTGCACGCATTTGCATGAGTTGATGTTCAGTGTAGTTCTTCCTCCTACGTTCACCACTGCGGCATGCACGGCTGGGAAGGTCGGGCAGTGGCTCAGTGTGAACTCGGTCGAGTGATGGTGGTGGGTGTATGTTGTCCCAGTCTTCTAATTGTAAGCGCTGGTGCCACTGGCGTGGGATCACCCCAATTGCACCTTGTGGATGCACATGCAGCTGGGGATGTTCTTGATCATCATTTTGATTACGGTTGAGACAACAAGCTTGGAAGATGTCCCTCCATTTGTTCTCCATATCACCACTCTCTAGGGCTACTTCTCTCTCTATCAAATGATTCTTCTTGGTTCTTTGTGTTTCAAGCTAAGTAAAGTACTATTCTTTTTATAGGTGGTAAAAGTGAACGTTGAGGTCTCTTGAGTCTACCCTTTGCTCACATGAACTGCACATCGCTTCCATAGCCTCACGTTTTAAGCAAATGAGACCGTAACTGAATCGAGGTTTTTCTTCAATTTTAAAAAGGGCTGGTTTCGTGAAGTGCAGTAGAAAACAAAGTTGATAGTCCCTTTAACTCATAAATTCAGGAGGTACCACGTTATACATACGTACCTCGCTACGGTAACAAGCTGTTTCTCCACTCTCATCTTTTAGTCTAAACCTTGTTATTTCATTTCCCCTTTTAAATTTGGCTCCAATATTTCATACGATGCCAGAGCAGATGTTCTGGTGGACAGGGTGCGTTGTAATAAAATCAATTTAAAAATCGATACTAATGGATGCAGCTGACTTAGCTCCTTGTGCTCAAGTCTTGGGGATTAAAGTCCAACTTAGAGTAGGTCTTTTGGGCCTTAAGACTACCTGAGACATTTTTATTCAGTTTTTTTCAAATTTCATGCTGGGATGTTAACTGAATTCCTAAACCACAACTTAAACAGAAGGTTATATACAGTAAGAAATACATATAGCAGAGCTTCTTCATAGGACATATATGATCCTCTAATGTCTATTAAATTTTGATGCAATTATTAATTAAACCGGCTAGATAAGATGTTTTTAAAAAACCATTAGTTCGTTAATAATGTATTATCGATCGTTAATAATTGACTAAATATAAGATTCTCATCGTTAGTTCGTTAATTATTTATAATTTTTAACAGCAGTCGATACAACAACGCTTCGTTAAGCAATGCCGTTAAATGATTAAAATAAACGCTGCTAAAGTACTTTTCTGTAGTAGTGATCATATCTTGGGTACTTAGTCCTCAGCCTATGTATGCATGTATCACTAATACAAATTTATGAGACGTTACAATAATTTGTAAAACATAATTAAATTGTTGACACAACAATATAATCAATTATATGCTTAATAAATACCTAGAAATGATAATCGATTTAAATATATGGTCGTGTGAGAGTATATTTGATATGAAATTTTCATTTATGCTAACTTCATAGCTGGTGCAATTGAAGTAATGCTCCACACTGTCTAAGGAATAGAAAATGGTTACTTGATATATGTAGAGGAGTGTTCATGTATATCTTTATCTTTAATTCACATTCGTAAGGCCTTATATTCATCATAATCTCATTCACTAATTCATCAATCGGGTGACATATTATATATGAGTAAATTAAATTCACACTCATGTACGAGGCACCTAAAATGTGCCAAAACTAGGAGAGCCAGAAGAATTCCGGGGTGACTTAGGACCCCCCGATTAGGATATAAAGAATCGTGACTTTCAAATTTTATCTTTTGAATAGTTATGATTCTACAGCCATTTATAGGAAATTCAACTCTTTTCATCTTCTTTCTAATCAGTAAAGATGAACATCATTCAGATTTAAACACAAGGTCTGGGATCTCAACTTATTCATGGACTAGTAACAACGATTGATAAGACACATCATTAAGTGAAACTATTGTACAAGATAACATAGAGCTAAATAGCCTTAGCAGCAATACTTATAACTGCTTAATTAAACACTTCCCATACTGCTGATCCCTCTCTACTATCATCCACTCCAAGAGGCAAACACACATTATCACCAGAGAGTAACTCCTGCAATGGAACATCAGAAGTCCTATTATTGGCGACGCCAGGCAAACCTTTTACGGGTTCTGTACACCCATTTGTTGAATCGAACCCTTGCCACACCAATCTCCTTACAAAACCTTTCGATGTCAGGATCTTGTGAGAGGCCTTTGAGAGTCCACTTAAGGGCATGAGCCTTATCAACCATGCGCCTCACCTGTTGCTGATCAAAGACCCTATGTTTGACACTTTCATCGAGTAGTAGCTGGTAGGAGAGAATGGCTTTGCTAGAGTTACTTTCCACATTCCCATAATCTTGAGGAGGAGAGTCATCAAGCCATTGCACCATTTGTGGGTTGGAGAGAGTGTTACAGGTAGAGTTAGACAGCTCATTTCCGAACTCAAGAGGTGGAGGTGGGTGATCAAGCAATTGCACCATCTGTGGGCTGTGCCAAGAGGGAGAAAACACTGCCAGTCCATCAGACTGCTGATTCTCATTAACCTGGATGAACCCAACTGGATCTGCAGGTTGGTGGAAGTCACTTAAAAACCCACAGTTAGAGCAGAGCTCCATCCCTTCAAAGATCATAGGGACAAAGAATGAACAAGGAAGGCCTGCCATATCTCTCCTCTCTCCTCTCTCAATTTCACTCTTACTTCTGAACGGTCTATTTATAGGATAAAAGAAGGCATTTGACATCTCACATACTCAAATGTACATGTTAAAGGTTGAAGAGGTTCTGTTTGGTGAAAGTTAAGATAGTAATTAATGCATGTTTGTTATTTCTTAAGAATTGAAGCAGAGTTGATACGATGGTCGAATTTTTAGAATCCTTCTCTCTCTCTATATATTATATTTATCATTCTCTCTCTAACTCAATATCTTTCAAATGTATTTATTTTCTCCTGTTCGTTTCAATCTAAAATTAGAACGTCTCTCATTAGTCGAACCTTGCGACGTACAACCAGGCAAACAGCATCACGTTTTGAACGAGAGAGAGAGTACCTCTGAATCAAGGCTTGTTTTGTTTCATGAGGTACTTCAGTAGAAAACAAAGCTGGCAGTCCTCTTTAACGCCTGATTTCAGTACTGACATAACAAGATGATGATATCCTCTTCTTTACTCTCTTTACGTTATATGCTGACATGTTGTTTCTCCACCACCGACTCCACTTTGTCGAAACTAATACTATTATTTTATTGATAAACGTAGGGATCTGTGTATGCAGCTGTCTGCTTGTTACTTGTAGGACCCACTTGTTCAGGATTAACTGCGCCTGGTTTAACATGTGACAAATCGAAGGTAAACAGTACAAGATAATTAAGTTGTACATTTATTGAATTCGGGGTTTGGTCTAGCTATATGAATCAGGCAAATGCGAGTTTACATAAGTCGATGTGCAACCAGACACGCTGTATGACAATCATCGGGTAGTAGTAGTGCTTTATCTCTCTATATATGTTTGTGTTTAGTGAGCTTCACTTCTATATCGAGCTTGCTCATTTTATAATGTAGAGAGTAAAGGTACTGTTTGGCATGCACTCGGTTGTCACGTCAATGTCAAGTTTGGAGGAGAGTTTAGTTCACGTTTCGAAAGAAAGAACATAAGATTGCTTTTGAAATGTCGATCGATGCATTACACCCGAGTAGTTTGACATTTAGTTTTTCAGAAAATTTGTTGAAGATAAGACAAACTAGAGGAGACTGTATACATCATATTTCATTTATTGTATTACAGTTGATTAGAGTGAGAGTAAGAGTAACATTAGAATTGAAGTGAGTACGTATCAATGATGGTGCTTTCTTGTTGACATTATCTTTATACATCTCCGATATTAATCCTCCAATTCCATTTTCATGAAAAACAATTGAAATTCACGTGCAGTCACACTAATTAGAAACTTGGTTTATAAAGCTCACTGGACTAGAATACGGGTATTTATCCCCCATTAGGCTTCCCCAAATCAGAACAGTTGTGGCAGTGGTCAAGAGTATAAACAGGCATCCAACCAACAAAAGAACTCCGTTTGTTTCATGGTCGAAAATAAATGTCTGACATGGTATATCTCTCCCTGCTCCCTTTATTTTCTGCAAACCACAGAACAGAGACTTGTTCAGATCAACTACAAGTGGGTACAAAAAATGGAATGAAGTTCAAAATTGCGTATTCTGGGAAACATCAAAGAAATTGAGAGCCATGGGAACAACAACAAAGCGGGTGAGAACAATGGATCTCTGGAAGAAAGCTGCCGATGCCATCAAGGACCGAAACAGCATCTGGGTATCGAGCCTTGTGAGAAAAACAGCAAACCACCAACCGGATGTGGAGGTTGCGGTGATCAAGGCAACCAGCCATGACGCGGGAGTAGATTACAAGAACATGAAGCACCTGTTCCAATGCCTAAGAACTTCTCCATGCTATTCCAAGCCTTTGATCATAGCTATATCAAGAAGAATGGAGCGAACGAGGAGCTGGGTCGTGGCATTGAAGGGGCTGATGTTAATGCATGGCCTGTTCTGCTGTAATCTGCCTGTCATGCAGAAGATTGGGAGTCTGCCATTAAATTTATCAAATTTTGCCGACGGACATTCTGCTCCGACCAAAGCAGTGTGCGTCAACGCTTTCGTGCGAAGCTATTCTGCATTTCTTGTTCAAAAATCTGCTGTTGCTGGCAGGGAGTGGTCTGCAGATAAAACCAAGATAAACATGACAGTAGTTCAGCAGCTCATGAGGCTGGATGAGCTGCAGACATTGCTGGACAAACTGTTACGGGTAAAACCATTGACTGGGGAGCTAATGCAATTCAAGATCGTTATCGAAGCCATGGACTTTGTGATCATAGAGATTTTCCAAATCTATGGCTGCATCTATGATGGGATTTCCCGAGTTCTGCTGAGGATTTACAAGTCAGGACAGATACAAGCAGCCATGGCGCTGAATATTCTAAGAAGGGCCACTGCACAGGGACATAAGCTCCAAGAATACTTTGAGTTTTGTAGGAAACATGGGATCCTGAGTGCAACAGAGTTTCCAAAGGCAGTGGAGATCCCTCAGGAGGATATCAAGGAGCTTGAGTGGATGATCAATAGAGAACCAGATAATAGCATCAATATGAATGTGGATAGCATAGAAGATAACTCGAAGACCTTGGTGTTAAGAACCATTGTTACCCAGAAGTGGGAGGTGTTTGATGAGGATGTCAAAGTCAGCAACCACAACCAACTCGGATATGTTCATCAACAATGTGCTAAAGGAACCGAGTTCATGCAGAAGCAGCTAATGATTACTCCAGCAGTTCTTCCCGAGATGATTACACTTTAGCAAACTGTAATCATCTTTCTAGCCTTAGTAGCATGAACCTGAAAAATCAGATGTTAAAATATGAACTCAAGCAGCTTTATTTCTTTAAAAATTTGTGAATAGTAATTAGAAGAATAAAGTAATAGATGCCATTGATTTTGATTTAAGCTGACTTTTATAAATTTGGCCGTTGGATGCTCATAAGTTGGATACTTCAGCAAGATAAGGAATAAGGAATGTGAATAGCTGTTGGGAGACCGGAGATGCAGCAGACAGCTTAAGAAAACAATCTTAAAACAGTTCAATTGAGAAACAGCTTCAAGTCGACTGCTCAAAAATGATTTTCTGCGTAAAGACATCAAATCGTTAAGCATAATTACGCATATGACATTTAAAGAACTTGCGCTCGATCTGCATATATAGACTGAAACACGTTTTTGAGTAATTCACATTCGCAGCCTTTGAATATTAAATTAAGTTAACGACATGTTAACAGAAACTATATTCTAATTATTAAATTAAGTTAACAACATGTTAATAGAAACTATGTTCTAATTCTAACATAACATTAGAGATAATAATATCCACTGGAGTATATTTCTCCAGAAAAACAACAAATTCGCTGATATCTTATGGATTACCCATTCCAGGTAACCTATAAAGATATATCTCTGACAATTAAGGAGCACATTTTTAGAAGCGTTGGAGGGCTACATCAAGCAGATATGCCGTTGCTACCAGATTCGAAACCAAAAATCCAACGATAAAAAGGAAGAAAGGAATACCGGATACAGTAGCAGGATTAGATTTGGCGATAAAAACACAACACGAATGCCGTTAAACTGATAAAATAACGAGAACAAGATACACTAGCAAATCTGGTTGCACAGGCCTGGAGTATATAATATATATTTATCCTGGATCAAAGGAAGCAAACAAAAAAAGCAATAAGAAGCAGATAATCTGAGCTCGAAAAACATATACTGTCAATTTCATGAATGCTCAATCAACAGTTACGCACATCTACAATTGTTAACAACGGAATCAAATCCTCAACACCATCTGCGAATCACATTCCACTTTAACCAAAGATCCCAAACTTGTATAGTTAAGTACATTGTTCATCAAATCATCTCCATATGAACTACTGAATATGGAATCACTAAACATCAAATCCCAAAATCAATAAAACCCTAAACATTCAATCACTACACTAAAAAATGGTAATTTTCCAAAATCGGTAGCTGAATTAAGAGCAGTAAATTTCATAACTTGAAATGCGTACAGACACTAATCAAAATATCAAATTGAGTAATTAAGAAATTGGTTAAACAAATACGCGAACTGAAACAAAAGATATTCTCATTTATGTTGAATTTACCGAGCGTAGACAATTTGATCAAAATCAGGTTGAGAAACGATTGGGAGAGACGACACGGAGCTCCGTCCGTTAGGGTTTCGAATTGAGATTTCTTCGTAAATAATTTCTTATTTAAAATTTCTTTTTGAAGTTTTTTTTTTAAAGGGATTACAGGAATTCACTCCTACCCCATGACTCGAACCCGAGACCTGTTGGCTCAGGTAGTGAGTGCCTAACCACTACGCCAACCCCACTTCGTCTCTTTTTGAAGTTACTGGGAAATACTGTGAACGAAATAACCAATTGGGCCATAGTAAAGCTTTACTTTTGGGCCTGATTGTGTTAACCTTTTGGCCCATATTTGTAATAATGCGATCGAACCGGTCAATAATCTGACCGGTCCCAATTGTCGGATTATCAGAAGCAAGTGGAGAAGACTTCGATCGATCGACGCTAGGGTTCCAAGATGGAGACGAGTAGGATTGCGACGCAGGAGGAGGTGGTCGAAGCTAGGGTTCCAAAGCCATGTACATCTGTTAGGACCGTGATTAGTTATGTACCTCACAAGGTCTAGGAACTGTTAGGGACCTAAACCAAGTTTGCAGGTTCAAGTACCTCAAATGTAAAACGCAGCGGAAATGTCTAAAGATTATTTTATTAATCTATAGACTGTACAAATACTTACAATTCGTACACAGCAATAGTACAGCTAACTATCACTCAGAGTTTCTTGGTTCGATGATCCCGGATCAACAACCTCAACTCAGCAGACAAGACCCTCAGGTTCCGAACCGTCGTCTCCGTCTGTCTTCCGGTGAGCTTCCTTCTGCAACTCAGCAACTCAACTCAGTTCTGATTGTATGCACTCAAGCTCCCTGGAATTCGCGCGTCCATAGGCTGCCTTCCATCCGAGTATATGTAGGCTTGTTGTTTTTGACCGTTGCATCCACTTCCCACTCCTAGGAATCAGCCCCATGTCTCCCCACAAAAATCTCCAACAACCTTGACTTGGTTGTTATCTCCTCTTGTCTCTTCAAGTCGTGCATCAGCTCTCCTCAAGTCATGCAACGTCTTCCCTAACGTCTTCCCATGATCTTCTCAACTGATTTTTGACTTGGTCCTCGGACTGCTGCGACTCACGTCCCACTGCGTCCGACGCAGGTTCTTGTTCCTCTCTGTGTCTGTCAGGTACATGTACCTGCACACTCAACTCAAATATAAGTCGAGTGTTGTCATCAATCAAAATCCACTGGGTACATGTTGTGGTACATGATCCGACAACATCCATTAAGAAATTCCTGAATGAAAATGTAAGATTTTTAAGTCATTTATTCAGTGCATTGTTATGACTGTTTCAATGCTTGATTGATCAATGCTGGTAGTTTGTTATGTTTGATTGTAAGATTTCCATGTTGTGGAGATTTTTGTGAGATAAATGCGAACTGATTTGGCAGTTTGGAACAATGGCTGCAGTAAAGGAGTCATTTTTTCTTTTTCAGATACTCACGTGTTGGTCTGAATGTTAGATGTTAGGGAATTCTTATTTTCCTTTTGTGAGAGTGAATCTTGCTTCCTTATTAAGACTCATTTCCGTTGGCGCATTTTGTGCAAAGGATTCTCATCAACTATAATCAGACTGAGTACTGCAGCAACTTTGACTGATCACTTCGATATACCTTAGATAGCAATATGACCCTAAACAAATGAGTATGTCTGAGGTTTAATGTCTGTTAATGGAACCATCTCGTCTATTAGTGCAGTATGTTTTTCCTTTGCAGGGTATTTTAGAGGTACGACTGTCTGTACAAACTGATAAGCCTGAAATGTGCGGTAAATTAAATATGTTCATTTCCTTTGGCTAGACAATAGTGGTGAGCATGTTTCTGATCTTCTTTCCGCATTATGTTACACATTAGTTCCATAAATTTATGTCACCAATGTCTCAGTGTTATGAAAACAGGTAAATGCCTTTCTGCCGTGCACGTCTTCTTTGTGCTGAGAATTTGAAAGATCATTTTTTCAATTTCCTCCTACTTAGGAATGTTGCAGAATCGGGATCAAAAGTCACATCTACTTTCTTGAGGTAGGATTTCTGGTTTCTTGCCTGATTGATTAAATAACATTGTTTGGTCTTGACTTGAATTCTCCTAAAACTGCAAGTTATGATAGCTTTTCCTCATACTTTATACAAATGAGTACAGCATAACAGTAGATGGATGCCTAACATTGTCTTCTAGAAAAAAGATTTCAAGAGAAATCTCTTACATTAAAGAACCAGACCTAATCAGGATATTGTCCAAATGATAGTGCTGTGATTGATAGATATCTTATTCTACGGTTGGAACCAGAAAGTAAAGTTTTGTGTGTCAACAATTTCTCATGACTAAATTTCAAGTTTCAGGTTTCATAAGTAGCATGAGCACATGGATTTAAAGTTTTCATACCAGCTTGTCATTCTATCCTTGGAAGAACTTTGTGACACCTACAGCTATGCTTACATATTACCATTGCCCATTAACTATATAGTACTATCATATTTGTCAAACACTGTCTCGTGTCTGATTGATTAAAAGTTTAAAAGTTTTTGGACCCAGTCAAAATATTCCTAATTTGATATTTTATGGTCAGCACTCAGTTAGCTTGGTTCACATTTTGAACAAATGCAGTTGGCCAGTTCATTACAGAGATCAAAGAATTTGTTAATTTGGAGGAAGTGATTGCCTGGATTTGGAATGAATGCTGAGTTGGAAATTGAGAAAATATCGATTTGATATCCTTAAAGACTTCGGTTTGAATATTATTGAGTTTTTCTAATTAGAGTTTCTGTTTTAAGTTGCATTGTTTTATTGTAAACATTGTTAATTACAAAATTTCGTTGAATATGAATTATAGCTTGTTTTATTCTGCTTGGACTATGTATGATCAAATTTCAAATTGCCACAGGTTAGAGCTAATTAGTTCCTGACTGAAGACATTCTCTAGGCATCTCTTGGTCGCTCCAATTCCCAAATCCACAAGTTCCTTTTGCTTTTAAATAATGGCAGCTAGTGGGTGCCCAAGTGCCAACCTCAAGTCATAATTGGTGATGAATCCCGGCATGGATTGTTTAATGAGTGGAGCTGTAGCCATTATACTTCCCAAATCGATTGGATCAGTTATCAAATCAAACTATAAAAACAGCTGAAATAATGTCACATGGAAATTAAAACCCTAGACCCTCAAGAAATTTCAACAGTGCAATTCCACACATCCAAAAAGTTGCATAATATAAATAAAATGTATGCTTTCTGTTTGATTTAGGTCGTCACGTTTGACTATATTTTTCAAAATCTTAAAGAGTCAATACAGAATAAATCACGCTCATGATTGTGCCCTTTTCACCGCAAAGCACCTGCATCTCCATGCAAATTAAAGTTAGATTATATATACTACATTTGGTCAACAGGACAAAGATCCCCAGGCTAGCTGTATTGCAATCTACCTAGCCCTATTCTGATAATTGTAGTATCAAACTTCATGCTCCGTGAAAGATGGCATCACATGGATTTGTTCATGAACATTAAAAATATTAAAGTCAAAAAATGGGAATTGTAAGGTTCAGATTTCTGACCCATTTGAATTCTGTCCCTTGGTATTATTGTCTTCACCTAATTTTAGAATTTGAAACCCTATTATTTACGTAGTAGACAGAGAAGTCAAGATAGTTGGGGAAGCCATGCTAGCGGAATCCAGCTTCCAGTAGCAGGAAGAGGATGTGTTACCCCCTCTTAATTATCAGGTGCTCCATTAGCTGTAAAGAAATTCTACGTTATTTGATGTTACTTTCCTGGACTTGCATTATACGTTTTCACATGCATGCAGAGAAGAAAAAATAAATTGTGAGACGTAAGAATTGGGAGATAAAAATATAGTGATTTGAGTGATGATAAATGAATGAAACAGAAAAAAAAAGATAATAAATGAAGTGATCTAATCATTGTGAGAGTATAAATGGAAATGAAAATGTATTTTGAAACGCCAATGAAAATAATCTTTTAGTGCAGTATTATTTTGCATTGATAAATGACCGCCTAGCGTTCAGCACGATGATTACTGTACACTAGCATCTTAACCTAAACCCTACAAATACATACTCCAAGCCACCACCTTGAAATAGGTTCAGCTGGAGCATGCATGCACCATGAGTACCATAGGCATAGAGCCATCGGCATCATATATTACCAGGCATTAACCTAGCAGATAGCACCACCAGCGTGCTGCCATGACCTTTATGATTCTGCACCCATGTAATCATCACATGAAGGTTTAACCCATTCAGCAACCTATTAGCAACATCAATCATTTAGTAAACAAGCATTCCAATTTCCAAATGCTACTTAATAACACATCTACAACATATCACTGCTCCATGGACCACTCTATAGTCATCGGTCCTGAGAGCTAAGTCCTTTTCTTCCAATTAACCAGATCAGCAAGTTAAACCCGAGTTAGTATTTTATGTAGTAGTACTTATTAATACTAAAGAGTACTGTACATAATAACTCTTCCTTGATCCTTCGATTTCAGATCCACACTCTATTGTTGATGAATATTGTCAGGATAGATGGAATGAATGATGAGTTTTGAGTGGAAGTTTTATCCTAATTTGGTAGGATTTAGGAAGGGTTAAAGCAGACACATGCATGTACACATCATACTGTAAATCTCTGTAATTCATAAATATTGAAAGAGACCTTAAGGATAGAGAGAGACATTGAGAGAGATGGTCAAAGCAGCAGTTGGTAAAATGTGAAATGATTTCTTTCTTCTAAAACTTGCAGCACAAAACCAAATAAGCTGCAAGCAACCACAACAATACTAAATTTGAGAATTTCCTTGCTCTATGATCCTTTTCTTTTTCCTTTCTTATTCCTATACATATATATAATTCATGGTGGTTTGGCAGAGGTGAGAGAGAAGTAAGAAATAGTGTGTAAAGGGTTATTACAGCACCAGTGCTGCAAGGAGAATTTTACTCTTATCTTTTTCGTACTCTTCTACAGAATAAGGGAGAGAGAGAGGGAAGGAGAGAGGCATTTGTCAGCTGTTTCCCTTATTTCAAGTCGACTTTTCACTGGCTCGTGATTTGTAATTATTTCTCCACTGTCCACTTCGCACAACATAACGTTTTGTATAGTGTGTTGTTCCTTTCTAGATATCTTCCTTCTGTGCACCTTCTCCATTTAAGGCCGCCATAACCTCTTCCATCTATCTTGTGTGTCCATTTATTACTTGAAAGTTGAATGTTTTGTGTTATTTTTCCACTCTACGAAAAGGTCAAGAAAGTTGAAAGTTTAGGGTATTAAACTCAACACCCTGCGTTTGGTATTGATAGAGAGCGACTCTTTTGATTCAAAACTCACAAACTTGGTGTTCCGAGAGGTTTTGTAATCTATCATCGTGAGAATATTGGAATTTCAACTAGTTGGATTTTTCTTTGCACTTTGATTGCGTTGGATGATGGGGAGCTGTGGAAGAAGTGGTGATGGTAAAATAGGGGTTAGACAATATGTGAGGTCTAAAGTACCTCGTCTGAGATGGACACCAGAGCTTCACAGCTGCTTTGTTCAAGCCATTGAAAGACTAGGCGGCCAAGAGAGTAAGTTCTCAAATTCATAGTTTCATTCATGTCCCTTTTGGAACATGATACGTACAATAAGGATAACATTCTTGTATGATTTTCTGAAACAAAATTGGACCCTGTTAAATAGAGGCCACTCCAAAACTAGTGCTGCAGTTGATGGATGTAAGAGGACTCAACATATCCCATGTCAAGAGCCATCTCCAGGTTTGATCAATACACATTCATTACTGTTATTTAGAATGAGGTGTAATAACGTTATTGTTCACACCTCCGTCAATTTCATTTATTGTTAACTTTTGATCACCTGCCTCTCCTTTGTTTTTTTACAAGTCCTCTACTTTTGGATCACAGATGTACCGAAGCATGAAGAGTGATTTTAGCAGACAAGGTACACTGAAATTATATCTTTTATTGTCTATTTTACCTATAAATACTCACATACAGTCGTGCAGTCAACTGGTGCGTGCTTATTGTGATGCAGCTAACAAGCATCTCAAATCAACTTTCTCTGGAATGAAAAATAGAAATGGCTTCATATCCATTTCCATTAAGATGATAGCTTAAGCAATCAGCTAGCCTCCCTTTAGATCCTTCTATAGAAGCATTTTATTGAAAACCCTTGCAGTAGCAGCCCACCCCCTAACTACTCTCTAACTTTATCCATGCATGCTGATGTATGGAACTCGTAGCTTTATGCCCTTCTCTACTTCTAATTTGTATTCTCATTGAGTATATTATAGAACCCTAATTACCTTTGTATTTTTGACCTTTTGGTTTTCTGACAGCAGATTTGCATTCATCACATACCGGAAGACAGTCCTTTGAGGACCATGATGGGGATGGAGATGTAGACGAAGTGGAATATCATGACCGCGAAGTAAACTTGCATCTTTCATCAAAACCCACTTTAAAAGCTGATTCAGAATTTTTTTATTTCGACGCAGACTCTAAGCCAGCACCAAAGAGGTTACTTATATGCTCTAAAACCCTCACATAGTCACAAATATTTAAAAAGCAATAAAACGTGGAGCTAGCTGTTAGCTTCATTCAATTATTCTCTTTTGTACTGTCTTTTAACAATGTGATTTTTTTTCCATCTTTAATACCAATGTTCTTTTTGTTACTTTCTCCAGAGCCAGATTTGAGTTGAGTGGTTCAAGAGCAGAGTATAAGTTAACTGGTCCATCCTCTTCCTCCATGCTCCTGTCACGAAATCCTTTCAACAGCAGAATCAGCCATTCATTGGGATTTTCAGTTAAAGAATCTGATCTTTTTCAGGTACATGCAACTTTTGCAGCTTCTCTTTCTTATTGAAGAACAGTCATATTCTCTTTAGCAGCTTTTTTGAAATGTGCATGAGTTTGATCTTGGCCATACTTTATCTCTAACCTCATCTGAGCAGCTGAGGTTGTTCAAACAAACACACGTATGTAGAATCTCCATGCACTGTGGTCAACCAGTGACTAACGTCTATCTACTTGCTTTTTTATTGATAAAAAGAATAACCAATAGTCCAATAGGACATATTAATTCATTCAAATAAAATCTTAACATTGTGATTCTTAGTAACCTATTCCGACAGAAAACCCTAGTTACTTCTGCTATTTATAGATGTATTAAATATGGTATTCCACAGATGTGGTTAAGTTTTGGACATAAAAGTATGAGGGGAGTCATTAAGATCATTCGGACACAGACCAACACTTAGGAAACTTTAACCCTGGTCAAGTGCTGGCCAGCTGGTGTGCCATGGTCAAATTCTTGATAGAAGAATAAATGCACATCCAGAACAATCTTCAAGTACTAGCTAACAACTGTTCTGAACAACTATTCATTATATTCTTTAACACTTTTTCTTTATCAGTTTTGTCCTCTTGCTAAATCCTGATTAGAATCTGGGAATAATAATGAGCATTTTCTTTGTTCTTGTTCAGTGAATGTTCTTCCATTTCTCATAGTGGTCCATTTCAGTGATGCATGAACAGTACTCATTATTCCAATTTATTGCACTTGGCACTGTTATACAATCGATTACTTGTGTACAGGGTTTGTGTCTGTGGCTACCTTCGATCTGTAGGGCTCTTTATTTGATGACATGCTTAGGTTTAGCTAGGTTTTTAGGGTTATCATATGGTGAACTTTGTTCAGTGTGGCCTTGTCAAATTCTCATTCTCACATACATATTGTAGGTTATGAGCTACGCAAAGCTGGATAAAAGGAATACAATACCTGAGGCTGAAATGGACGATGACCCTACGGGTTTATCCTTATCTTTACTCCCAATTCATCCTCCCACAAATAAAAGCGTCGACTCTTCTACCAGCAAAGCAAGTGACACTGTCATATCGTCATCTACATACCAAGAGATTACTCCAACTTGGCAGACCAACAACTCAGTGTTAACCTTGAACTATCTATTGCCCTTTGTGGCACATGATGTAAGATGGACTTTATGGATAGCTGTAGGTGCCCGTGTACTGACTTGGGCAATTCATAACCAAAAACGTTTTGTACACGGTTCATGAGATGCCGCGGGCCTGCACTGTACTGCGTTTACCAATTCAAATGTGAGGACACCCTTGCATGTAAATTGGATATCAAATGTCATGTACACAAGCAAATACTTCAACTTGCTAGTCAATTTTGTTAACCACAAAATCCAAATTAGTTCGCGGATAGAAGAAGAATTGATGGGCTTACACAAAATATGTCAACTAGTTTAAAATGAAGCGTTTTGCTTGAAAACCGCTTACCTGGAATCACTCTGATACTGCTGGAAAGTAAGAGGCCTTCTTAATATTGAGACCCTGAGTTTTGCCTGTAAACTGCATTGCGTATACGAATCACTAGGGATGCACAAAAATGACTCAGACCGGGAACCCGGACCGGACCAAATTTTTCGGGTCAGGGTAAGACCGGACCGGAATATTTCGGGTCGGGTCGGTCTTCGGGTCGTGAGTTTTAGAAATTTTCGGGTCACAACCCGAACCGGGACCGGATTTTTATTTAAAATTACACTAAAATGATCCGGGTCGAGTCGGTCCTCGGGTCACCCATTAAATAAAACCCGGATCATCGGGTCAACCCGGACCGGATTAATCCGGGTCGGGTCGGTCCGGGTCTACCCGGATGTGCATCCCTAAGAATCACAAATCAAACACAATACATCATTTAAATTAATGATATTCTAATTTATTGTATAAAAAAATAGAGAACTATCCTCTTGAAACTGAATTCTTCAATGATCTAAATCAATACAACAACAAAACAAAAAAGTCTAAGCCCCCTGATTTTGAGAGTTATGCAAATGATACTATGCCTTTCTCCTTTGAACGACGAGAAACTTCAAAATAAATATTCTCTGAGTTGAGCTTCTGTAAAAGTTTGCAAAACATATATCTCTTTAAGTCATCATGTAATCAGAATTAACAATAGATTGTTTTTTAGACACCACTTTCTAACCAACCTGCAGGCGTTTGCAATTTAGGCTCTGTATTTCATGCTTCCACAACCTCCAAACAATTTGGCCAACAGCTTAAATTGTTTGAATTTTTTCTGAACACACAAATGCTCCAAGTCTGTATAGCTTTTGGAAGCTTTATCAGAGTTGCATATTGGGTGAAATATTCTGCAGCTTCTCTAAGAACACTCCCTATTTCTGGATTTGAGATTTGAATTTGATCTGCAACAGCTCTTTGACCAGCAGCGTTTGAAAAAATTCGCTAGCTCCCTATTTCTGGATTTGAGATGTGAAGCATATTGTTGCGAACCCATAGTCATTCCCATTCAGAAGCTGACAAACAACAAATTCAGGTTGTAAACATGGATAATAAATAATCAGGTCCAGCAAAAATTTAACATCCGTATACTTGAAATGCGTATGACATAACTCAAAGCCTCTACCTTCCACTCCTCTGGTTGCTTGCGACTTGCATTTTTTGTGCAACAAACTACTAAAACTCGAAATTGAATGAAGCCTTGTTTTTTCCAATAATCGAGCGTAGGGTTGGAGAGGCCTTCATTGTAGTCACAACGTCCACAAACTCTGTCTACATGAATAATTGCTATGTTTAACTGTTTGAGCTCAGAGCACTTGAGATTGTGCTTTGCCCCATTAAAGCTCGGGAAGTGTACCTCAGAAGCAGTGTCAAGCAAATATTGCTCCATATGCTCCATTGTAACTCCCAATTGGGTTTTGTAGTTGTATTGTATAGTAATACATTCTGCACATGGAAATGAAGTAGCTATCAGCAATGATTTAGTATTAGTTATTAGATAATAAAACATAATAGGAGCACCACACACACCTGAAACTCCATCTTTTGCATTCTAGGATGTTTGTCAACACTTGGATATCTCTTGTTTGGCATTATCAGCCATTACCAGTATAACTTGCTCAGTGCCGAATATCCTTGCATTGCTACTGTTTCCAACTATAGTAATTTAAGCAGACTGATTCTTGCCAGATTGCACTCTGTGCTACATTGAGCATCCCAGCAAGGGCATGGACATTTTGACACAAATGGAATTTTTTTGTTGTCCTTTCTTCCTTGTTTATTTGTTTATGAACTAGAGAAATACTCATCATAAAACAAAGATCTTACAACTTAAAACCAAAGGTTTACTCCTCTAGAAATCATCTGGCCTGTACACCAGTAAAAAATCCCTCAACGGCAAATCTGCATTTGCACTTGAAAGAGAGATTTGTCTCATCATTAAGTCCTGCACTTCATCAATATAAACAAAATACGTAGGAACTTCAAGAGATCTTTCTGATATGAATCACCAGTGAATTTCATTGACCAGATCAGACAAATCAAAATGAGAACTTTTCACCTTCATTTTTTCATAATCATCAAGTTAATCTCTTCCACAGTTCCTGCATATTGAATCGACGCACTTTTCCACGGATGAAGATTCGAACGAATCTATTGCAAGATCAGGAAAGGATTTGCATTTGGCGCTAATCATCATCCTTTGAAGCAAAATTTTCCAGTTAATCAAACATTTTATAAAACAGTGCCTCCAACCAGTATCAGTCCGGAGCATTTTGCAAGTTTCTTGACATGATTCTTGACTTATATAGTTTCGATCGGCACCAACTTTTAGCCTGTTACTGTTTCCCAATAAAAGAATGTCTCCCAATGAATGATTCACTTGCTCAATTCCACTGTTAATTTCAGTTGAACCCCGAATAATATTTACAGAACGGGATGTCAATACTGTAATGGCCTCAAAAGTTAGAGTGCAAGACACAATCCAGCATCTATTTCCTAGAAGAGTATCCAGCAATGTAGCAACAGTTTTTCTCTTCCTGTGTAAGGATGTCCCATTGAGTTCCACATTATGCTGATGAAATTTCACTTAAACATCTTAACAGACATGCCAATACAGCTTCTCTTTGTGAATCGTTCAGATGAGAAGATAATAATTTATAATTCTGAGAAGCCAGTCTCCCATCGTCATTGTCTTCACAAAAACAGCAGTTACCTACATACTCATACTCATACACGTTTCTTATCAAATTATATGTATCACATACAAACTCACTGTTTAATTAAAGCAAACACACAGAGTACTTACCATGCAAACCTTTATCACGAATTGCAAATTTCTGAATTTATAAGGAACACACCAAATTCTTTTGGGAGAATTTTGTATAAACTATAAACACCAATTTCCATATCCCCCCACGATACTTTATATTATCTCAGAGTAAAATAAGCAGAAGACGCAGAATAGTTACTACCATAATCTTCATTTCCACCATCTCTCCCAACAACAACAATCGCATATGGCCATGACTTCCCCATAAACGATAAACCCAAACCAGAAGCCGTTGCAGGCAGCAGGCTTATTACAATACATGATAAAAACATCCAAAGGGAACATCTTGCAAGTCTCATTGCTCTGACAAACCAATTCCTCCAATAATCCACCCAGATGTTGTAACGCAGCATCCTTGCGGCTTCTTGATCCTCACCATAATGGAAAATTATCTAAAATCTTCAAACTGAAATGTGATCAGATTCGGATACTTTTAGGGCATTTGAAATAATGTTTCATCAACAACAGTGTCGAAATTTCTACATCCTGAAATACATGAAATCAAACATATCATAATCAGAAAAATCAGAACCCTAAAAAATGAACAATCAGTTAATGTCAACGATGAGGTCGAACATATTTATCATCAATGTCGTCGTCTCTTTCGAAAATCCAAACGGATCGCCGTTTCGAACTTCAGTCATATGTCACAGGAACTTGTGAATTAATTGGGTCATTTTACATTTAGTTTATTTGGGTCAGTTTTAACCCGATTTGTGAAATTGGGTAAACTTGTGTCTTTGTATTCAGGCGTTGCACGCCATTCTGAATCTTAATCAAAAATATCAATTTCCTCTCCATATCCCATTTCTCTATCTTGTCCGTTAAACGTTCCGAGCTTCCTCAGAGGTGATTTTCTGTTCTACAATCATCTCTTGGACTGGAATAGATCCATCCTCGATCTCTAGGTGAGTTCTGGGTGGATTGAACTTGTGGCAGATTCATTCTGTTACATTGGTATCAGATTTGGCTTTTCTGGTGACCTAATCTCAAAGACTCAATCCATGGACGAAACTTTAATTGAGATCAGTCGAGAACTAGAGGAGTTCCGTAATCAAGATGAAGAGCTTTCTCAGATGCTCAAAAGTGAGATATCTGACATCAAAACCTTGCTCCTTAACCTAATCTCTCAAAAGGATACCCAATCTAAAATCTCCAACCCTCCTCAGATACTCGGATTTGATGAAAACTCCAGTGATGAGGTGGTGCTTGAGTTGGAGCAAGTGGATTTGGAGCCCAACATTCAAACTGGAGCTGAGTTGATAGTCGAAATACCAAAGGAAACAGTGCTTGAAGGTTTAGATGATGAGGGTGGTGTGTTAGAAGAATATGTGGTCAGCAAGAAAGTGCAACCAAAGGTAACAATCGATTATATCTCGGTTGATTTTGCATCATCTTTATTCTCTAATGAGGAGAAATCTGTGAAAAATGGAAAGAGGGATTCCAAAAATGAGTTGGTGGCCCTAAGTAATATTGATAATAGTTGCGCTCATGGTGTTCGACGAAATGAAAATGACATGTTAAGTTTTCTTGTACCGCCTGCAAAACCTCCTGATGGGATCTGTATGTGCAATATTTGTGTGAAATTTGCAGCCTCAAGCTTCAAGCCCACTACAACTCCATTACTGCCCACCCCTACCACCACAATGATATATGTTTTGGATAGTGATAACAATGATGGTGACAATAGTTCTGATGAGGAAATGGCTACACAAATTACACCTGCTGAACATCTAAATGAGTTCCATGTTGACTCACCAACAATCTCGGTGAATGCATTAAATGGTTTTACTACATTTAATTGTATGAGGGTGATTGGTTATTGCGGAAAAAAGAAGCTATATATCCTTATAGACCCTGGTAGTACTTACAATTTCGTTGATGTTGTTGTTGCTAAGGATATTGGCCGCCGGCTTCAACCTGTTGCTCAAATGTCAGTGGCGGCTGCAAATGGAAATCATATGGTTTCTGCTTTTTCTATTGCTGATTTCTCTTGGGTTATGCAGGGCTATGAGTTTGTTGCTGAGGTTCGAACACTTCCACTAGACTATTGTGATCTAGTTTTGGGTGTACAGTGGCTAACTACTCTTGGTCCAATCTGGTGGGATTTTTCAAATCTTCGCATGGAATTTACGTTGGGTAATCTTACGCATGTTTTGCGGGGTGTGAGCAAAGCAAGCTGCAAGGTAATTAAAGGTAGCAGCCTTAACAAACTTATTTTACAAAATCCTCAAATGGCTTTGCTGCACTTTATTGACGTATCTGCTGCTGCTAAGAATTCTTTTTCCACTACCTCTTCTAGTATTTCTTATATTTACATGGCTGAATTTGAGAGAGCACAAGATGATGATCTTCAAAATCGTTTGTCCGCATATTCTGATATTTTTTCTAAGTCGTCAGAGTTACCGCCCCTGCGTGATGGATTTAATCATCAAATACCTTTGGTTGAGGGAGCAAACCCAATTAACCAAAGGCCTTACAGATACTCTACACTCCAGAAAAATGCTATTGAGACACTCATTGAGGATATGCTCACACAAGGCCTTATTCAATATAGTTTCAACCCATATGCATCCCCTGTTGTTTTAGTTAAGAAAATGGATGGTTCGTGGAGGCTATGTGTTGACTACAGAGGATTGAACAAGCAAACAATGAAAGCTAAATACCCTATACCACTGCTGGAAGATTTATTGGATGAACTTGGTGGTTCTTGCTACTTTTCTAAACTAGATCTTCGAGCTGGTTTTCATCAGATTCGCATGGCACCTCAGGATATCTATAAGACTGCCTTTAAGACTCACTCTGGTCATTATGAGTATTTGGTAATGCCATTCGGCTTAACCAATGCTCCCTGTACTTTTCAGGGTTTAATGAATCATCTTTTTCGAGAAATTGCCAGAGGGTTTCTTTTGGTCTTCTTTGATGACATATTGATCTACAGTTCTACATGGCCCGAGCATCTCTGTCATCTTGAATCAGTGTTTAATATTTTGCGGCAGCACAAGCTTTATTTGAAATTATCTAAGTGTACCTTCGGAGCATCTAAAATTGAATACTTGGGGCATTTTATTTCTGATGAAGGTGTAAGCACTGATCCGGCCAAAATAAAAGCTATTCAAGAGTGGCCACAACCTACTACTCTGCAGCAACTTCGAAGTTTTTTGGGTTTGGCAAACTACCACCGATTCATAAAGAACTTTAGTTTCTTTTGGAATTCAGTGTCAATGCAAGTTTTTATTTCCCTCAAAGCAGCGCTGTCTTCCCCTCCAGTTTTGGCTTTACCCAACTTCAATAAGCAATTTGTTGTTCATTAGCAAGTATCCAAACTTTCATCCTTGAGGACAAGGATGTTGTGAAGAGGGGAGTATTGTCACAGGAACTTGTGAATTAATTGGGTCATTTTACATTTAGTTTATTTGGGTCAGTTTTAACCCGATTTGTGAAATTGGGTAAACTTGTGTCTTTGTATTCAGGCGTTGCACGCCATTCTGAATCTTAATCAAAAATATCAATTTCCTCTCCATATCCCATTTCTCTATCTTGTCCGTTAAACGTTCCGAGCTTCCTCAGAGGTGATTTTCTGTTCTACAATCATCTCTTGGACTGGAATAGATCCATCCTCGATCTCTAGGTGAGTTCTGGGTGGATTGAACTTGTGGCAGATTCATTCTGTTACATCATACGGATTGTCGGATTTGCGATCATCGACGACGGAGTGACTCTCGAATCTTGATGAGTCTTCGAAGTTCGAACCGCTCGCCTTTCTGAACATCGTTTTTAGAAATGGGCCGACTAGCCCGTTTATCGATTGGCCCAGTATGGTGCAAGAACTATTAGAACTAAACTATTCTAATATTATTTGAATATTATCTTTTGACAAATTTATGTTTAGTAATTTAAATTGATTAAGATCGAAAAGGACACAATATTTTTGCGAGACATTCTTAACAAAAATGTATCAAAAATAGACACTGATGTTTCACTTTTCAGAATAAATAAATATGGAAAAACTAGTTTCATCTGCCCATTTATTATACAATTACTTCAACGTAACACGTAATTTTCCATGTAAAATCAAAAGAATCAACGTTTGTAAGGGTGGTGTACTTAGCGTCAGGAAGGTGATATGCAAGTTGGGTGACGTTGCACATTAATGAGATATGTGAGTTGCACATGTTTTTCGCGTAATATGCATATGAAAAATGCAATAACGTGATGCAATTTGATACATTAAAAAAATACAATTAACGGATGCTAAGTGGGGTTTACGAGTCCACCAAAATAAGTACATTCATATGATACATTCCCTAAATAGTAACGCACGATACACATATATGTCACGGAAGGAAGTTGGCTGGCAGTAATATGTGGGCTGGAAATGAGATGGTATGTTACATAAAGTTGTGAAATTGTAATGAGAGAGTTTTGAAACGAGTCACGGGTCAAAAATGGATATTTGCAGTAGATTTGGGTCGAAGAAAGACTGAAAACACGACAAAAAACATTTTGATACCCTGAACCTGATAACGTTGTGGTGGGGGTAGGGAAGGCCACCAAACACAGACAAACTTCTCGTCCTTATTAGTTGCTTAGGTAGCTGTGTATTTACATCTTTTACTCATTCTGGTTTCTGTTCTGATGCTGTGTTGTGCCCTGCTCTGCAGGGCATCTATCTGAAGATTTATGCTCAAACCAACATGATGCACAAATGCGATAGGGTTTACATGTTAGGGCTTGCTTTTTTATACACGGAGGCTTTTAATCAAAACATGAGTGTGAGCTTTCCCTCTTCAACTTCTAGTTGATATTACTGCAATAACTAGGGCTTAGCTGCCACTTTAAGCTTGCATCGTCCACCATATGAATTATGAAGAGATAACAATTGTGTTTTTCCAGCTCAAAAGATGACCCTTTGTATACCGTATTTTTCTTAAAAAGAAACTTTTGTTAAGTTGCTGTCATATATGTTCATTTGACTGGTGATCAGAACTGATAAGTTAATGTCTGGCAAATCTCTCGAACCGTAAGTAACATGTCTCACAAGCTAGCAGATGTATGAATATGTGCTTATTGATTAGTTGTTCAATTATTTATAGCGCGTATGTGGTTTGTGAGACTTGTTTCACGACAAAGGAATGTCAACAAACAATAAATTCTAAAAGTAAAAGATATGGGGCCTTGAAATTGAGCACATATTCTAAAGCTAACTAGTTGTATCAAAATATAGGTATATTCTGTGAGCCAGTGATAACTAGGCATACCCAAAATAAGTACTCCAGAGTGTCATGACTATTTTTCGGAGCAAATAAATGCTTACATAGTACGTACATCTGCGGTGATAATCAGAGCAACTGAATATAAGCCAGAGTGTCATGACTATTTTTCAAGAAAATTGAAATAAAATATTACTGTAGCTGCTGGATGATAGAGAGTTGTCTCAACTACTGAACTACTATGCTAGTTTACCCAGCCATCTGAATCAACCTACTCTAGGCAGGCTAGAGCTAGGTAGTCATATCAACACATATTGACTCTACCTTAATTAAACAGTGATGTTCATTTAAATGTTCGACCTCCTGAATCCGGATAGCTCTTAACTACATAGTCAACATGGCTTATCTCACTATGTACATTCTAATAACTGCTCCAAACATCTGCTATATTTTCCCCTTTTTAATATAATTTGTTTTGATACATGTACATTCTACACAAGAAGAAAGGAAATAACAACAATTTTTCTTGGTCTCTACTCTCTACTTTAACTGTTCAAAGTCACGGTATAGGCGTCTTCTCTGCTTTATCTCTGTCTTCAATTCATTCGAGTAAAATCAGAGGTCTATAGTATATACACACCATAATAGATATGGCAGCTAGCGGCTACAGAGAATCACGTGATAGGTTGCTCAAGATCATCTCTCTACATCATTTTCACTTGTACAAATATTTATACAGATGTTTATTAACGTGGATTTATCACCCCACTTTGAATTAACTGATGATATTACGCCAATACATTAATAAAACACATGATTTACATTAATAAAACACATGATTTACATATCGCTGCAACCTCTCTATATATATGTCTGTTATTCATCTTTAAATGGTTAAATTCTAGAGAGACACGTCTTTTATGTGAGATGAGTGACATCATCTCAATAGTTGATTTGATTGATCTAACGGTTGAGAGTATAGTTGGTTATTAATTAAATTTAGTGGGATTTGCCAAACACCGAAGTGGTTAAGAGTGACGGCCATTTACATCACCCATTAAATGGATAGAATTTAACGGTCCAATTGATGGTCTGTCCTTCCCGAACCCCTTACTATCTTCAAAAATATTTTAATTTTCAAATCCAACTCTTGCAGCTGATATGTGAAACACGTTCGATATTTTTCGAAGTAGTGAAAAGTTTAAATTTAAATGTATATTGTTGAACATGTCATCGTTTATGTAAAATAGGGCTTAGGGTCCTACTCTACTGATTAGGAAGCACAGCAAAATATGACAGCTGATGGGATTCGTCATCGAAATCAAACAAAATTTACGGTGCAAGAATGAAGAACCCTAGTGTTTTTGCAAAAGTTTAGTGCATGTGAATACAATGCGGTAATTCAACTTCGCAAATAGAGTTCCTTATAAACTTGCATCTGTTTTGTGCACTTTCTTTTCATGGATTTTCACGAATAAAAATGTTATATATCATTGCAGCTTACCACCTGGATAAGGAAGACTCGGCGGAGCTGATGCATCTGGCTTAACCATCGCTTGATTTGTTTCTGCTTGCTGGAAAAACTCACCGCGGATTCTGCTTCTCATTATCGCTCCTACCCCTAGAAAGTCTAGGGTTAGCTGTTTATTTTCACTGCTTCCAATATTGTGTCTTTGATTCCCTTGATCCAGATCATTTTTACTACCCCCAAACATGCTACTCATAAAGCCTCCATTTTGAACATTCCCAGAATTATTATAGATAGAGTTCATTAGGCCTTGTAGATGGTTGTTGTCGGTGTTCTTGCTATCTATGATTGAAGGAGAAAAAGGAGAAGGTTGTAAGGCTTCTGCTACACATCCAGGATTATTGTTGCCTGTAATGAAGGGATGTGATCTTTCGGATTTGGCTGACGGAGCGAAGCCCCTATGCAAAGAAGGGGAGTTGCTTGCGCTGGTTGTTGATCCCATTTGAGCAGCCTTTTGCAGCAACGCCGTGGCTGACATGTGTTGTGCAACCCCCATGTTATCTCCTTGCTGCATTGTAGAAGTCCTATTGGTATTGTACATCGATGAGGAATTAATGTTGTTATTTCCATTGTCGACTTGCTGATCTTCAGAGCTCATGAGGCCTTCCGGCAAAGGAAAGTTAAAGCCACTGCTATTGATTGCAGTCCCATTAATGCCAGCATAATACCCAAGATCAAATATATTGTTTGCAGCAGTGGGAGAGTTGTTTCCAATACCATGATCAGAGAGTTGCATTATTCCATGGAATAAAGATTGCTTGTTTCCCAGTATCCCATGTTGAGATTGCTCTTGATGAAACTCCTGGTTCTTTGCATTATCATTGATCAAGAATCCAGATGACTGTGGATTCTGAGGAAGATACTGCAGGCCATATGAAGAGGTATGGTTCATTTGCTCAAATTTTGTTGTCCTAGTGGCATTGCCTAACTGTAACATGTTAGCAGATGGGAACCGAGAGTTGAGGCTTAGACTCATTTGATTTGTAGTGCCATATAATTGGCTCCCAATCGCGCTTAAGCCAGTTGGTTGGCGACAACTTTCTTGGGCCAGTGCATCACAAAATGCCCTATGGGTGATGAAACTATCTCTCCTGCAGCTTAGAAAAACATTCTTAAAGCAGTAAATATATATATGATTACATACATGAAGTGCTGTTTTACGTGAATGTCAAACACATTAATTTCAAAACCCATGAATTTATGATTGATGAGATACATGTATGTTTTAAATGATTATTTGCAATCCCCATATTAAATAAACAAGTGTACGTACTTCTACATGACAAGACCTTCTAGCCCTACAATGAGACCAAATAATTGACATTGAATGACAATGAGAAGGGAAAGAGTCCATGAAATTTTGGAGAGAATGGACATGAGTGTGAAATTGTGGCCCCAAGACAATATAGCCCTAAATACGAAAACGTCTTAGAGAAACAATTATAAAGGGAACAGTAGAGAAAGGAGATCCTGTGCTAAATTTGCAGTCACTGGATACAAAGCAAGCCAACTAACAATTCATGAGACAACAACAGATCTCACAAAATGTCCACACGTGAACGTCCCGGAAACCCCAAAATAGTTGTAGGGCGTTTCTCCCAAAAAAAATCAGATCCACCACCATCAGCAACTGCTGGATGGATAGGCGTATGCAAATGCAACACATCAAATACAATTAACAAATTAAAAAGGGGGAGAGAATAATGTGAACTCAAACCTTAATTGTCCTACCTTGAGAAAAGAGTGCCACAATCGCATCTATACTCCCTAGTGCCACAAGTCTTAGAATGAGCTTTCCAGTCTGATTGAACTGCATACTTCTTGGAGCACTTATCACAATTCCACTTCTTCTCGCCATGTTTTCTGAAAAAATGTTTCTTGATGCCAGTTAGGTCACCAAGAGCCCTAGATGGGTCATGGTGCACACAAGTGGGTTCAGGACACAAATACACCTTCCTCTTAACCTCTTTTGTACTCTTCTGCCTAAGCTTCCAAGGCAGGTTGTGTCCTCTTCTATGAAGTTGGAGATTCTGTTCCCTTTGGAACCCTTTGTTGCACACCTCACAAATGAATCGGTTTGTTGCCATTAGGGTTTTGGGAGATAGTGCAATCACTTCTGCGTCTGGATCTACTTTTCCCATTTTAACAAAACAACAAAGATCAACAGAGCAGTCAGACCATGCTAATTAGATGAAAGATCCAATTTCTAAAACACCAAGACCTGATTTTTATATGCATGCCTAAATACTTATATGTACAAAGTATAGGGACTTGCTTGGATTCCCAGGTAGGTTCCTCCTCTTTTTCTGGGGTGTAGCAGCTGCTTGTGGAGATGCTGATTGGTTTTGCTGTAGTTGTTGTATGTGGGAGCTCATCTGATGGTCATCTTGGGAATCCCCAAAGAAAGAAAGGGATGAGGAGTTGGATGCAGCCATTAGCCTCAACTTTGCAACGAATCTATAGACTAAATTAAGAGGATGATAAACAACAGTTAACCTCAATTTATGAAACCATTAGAGTTGAAATTCAGAAACAGGCATATAAGTATATATACGTACTTAATTGGATGTCTAAGGGATATCAGTTGAGAGATGTAAATTAAGTGAGGGGACAGCTTCAAACTTGAGAGGATATGGTGGAGAGGAAAAAGAAGATGAGAAGCTCAAAAACACACAAATCCACTTTTTAGGATAAATTGTTGCAGTAGGTGCGTGATTTTCCCAATGTGTGTTTTTATTGCTCTCGTGTGTTTAGTCCTTTCGTATCTGGATTTCAATGACGCTGGTTTTAAGGAGTATTTGTGAAATACTAATTCTAACTAATCATTCCTAAATCTAACCCAAAACCTACTGTCCGAGTTAGATTCAAGCAAATGGTTCTCTTAAGTTTTGTGCCCGTCCACTTCAAACCCCATAAGCAAAAAAGCAGGAGGGCCAAAGCCCAATATTTACCATTCTCACTTACGATACGTTTGCTGGTGAAAGATAGAAATGGAGGAGTTAGGGCTGATCATCCTTGTGGCATACTCTTCATTACCAAACATCTTTTTGTCTAATTAATTATCCTTATATCCATTTTACTTTGATTTTGCTCACATTACATCATGTGTATATTGGAAAATAATTTAAAGACTAATAAATTTTTGTGAGATGGAAGAATATTTTTTAAGTTATGAATTTCTATCAATTTAACTATTAATATTGATAACCTTTGATCGTAGAATGAATTAAGACTTAAAAGAGATGATTTAGTCTCGACGGCTGCATTTCATTTATGTTGGCCAAAACTCTGATGACACTCATAAATTACTCTTCGTTAGCAGTGAATTATATGTAGGGATTACAAGTGCAATTTTTGTAACCATTTGCACTTTTGAGTTAACTATTAACTGTTTACGTAATTTAATTTGCGAAAAAGAGAAAAATTTGTAGAAGTTAATATATGGCTGAGTCGGAAATGAACGCCTCTTTACGCAGTTAATATGGCAATTAACATCATTTTCAAGTGAAAACAATTACCCGAATTAATTGGTGGATTTGGGTCCCATTTGGAGATTTCCCAACTACTAATGTGTAGCTCGCAAGGTGTTGGCAGGCCTAATTCCTTCTACAGTGTCAATGTTACATCAACTTGTTTAGCCTCGGGACAAGGGAATTGCGAGCCACAAAATGCTGGTGGATGCTGATAAGGATAAGATCGAGGGGTTCATTTAATTTGATCGAACAATTTGTTTTTTAAAAATTGTGTTTTTGTAAGGAAGTTAAAGTGTAAATATAATGCAAATAATTAAATCTCTATCTCCACAAGTACAAAAATCACAGAGGAACTGAACCCCTCCCTCGGTATGTAAACTCGCTTTGGCAAACTAAGTTGTATACCACTTTTCTACCGTTGAGTCCTAAAGTCCAGACTAAATAAAATTCCCAAGATACTTTTTATATTCTTACCTTTGGAAATATTAAGTAAATCAAAAGATTCAAATTATTTATCAAGTTATAAGATTTAAAAAAATTATTTAACTCTCTGTTAGCTCATTTAATTTTCCATTATAAGTCTAATATGTGTAATAAACTCTATTTTTAGATTAATACATGTAATGTTTTTTAAGTTTACGTTTAAAACTTCATGAAAGGCCATAAAAATTCCCCCCTCAGTATTTGAGTAAGTGATGTCGGCCCGAAGTACTTGGGCCCTGAGCCGCGCGTTGCTTGTATTTCGTACAATGTATTACACGTTGCAGCGTATAATGCATGGCTTCATCTATACAAGCAACCTCGGTACTCTGGCCAATAGTCAAGTCCTAAATTTTCTTCCTGAATTTTTTTAGGAATACTTGAGATTGGAACCAAGCAGAGTCCTTTGCTTTTCAAATCCAAAACCTTGTTTTTCTCTCCTTTCATATCAAAACTCCCCCATGCTTCCTGCACCATGTTTATTCAATTACTTAAAACTTATTTTCACGCACATGGGCGCAAGAAGTTCATATATAGATTGATACCTGACGCTTGTTAAAAGTAGACTTCAGGTATTGGTTACACAGCATCTGCCATAACATTATCAATGAATAAGATGAGTTCAGTGAGAGATGATATGGTCATCCATATATCTATAAAGAAAATTTACCTGAACATTCTCTTGATGTCGTCTTATGAATCCAATAGCTTCTTGTAGTATTGACGCAGTATCAGTCTGATGCCATGCACATGATAGATTTTTTAATAACTAAGCACACATATGATATATGAAATTCAAATTCCATATTCTTCCTTTGTTATAAATGCATGGAACCAAACCCTACGCTTACCTTTCCATAAGGGGATACTATTTGCTGAAGTGATGATAGTTTCTCTGCTTCAACTTTTCCTTTAGGTGTCCGGGTACTTGTCATCTGCGCATGACGGTAATATTTATTATTTAATCAATTCCCATCTTAATGAACCAATTTTCTGAAGATCGATGTAAAATTATCATGTAAAACGTGTAACCTTGCATTCTACCTTCACAGGTGATATAGCAGTTGATGGATAAGAACCGCTGTTGTCACGCTTAGGTTTCTTCAAGCTGCTGATACTTTGAAGAGCACCTTCAGATCTTTTCTTCCCCTCATTTACAAATGGTCCTTGTCCTCTCTCTTTACCCTTGCTAATCTGTAATAACCATATATGCAGGAAGTAAGAACAGAGGTTTTGCAAATTCTAGAGAGAGGATATTAATTTGTTGTAGGTTGTATTAGTGTACCAAGGAATTGCCAAGTGTTCCCTGCTGCTTCCTTCCATCACATAAACTTACAGAATTTTGGAAAAGCTTATTTGAGAACCTGCTGCTAAAGGGATCAATGACTGATGGTGGATAGCCATGCTGAGAAAGCATGTTAATCTCTCTTGGTCTCCCAGTTTTACCAATCGGCATATATGCAGAATCATTGGTATTAATAAATGACGCCATTGGAAACAACGTTGCTGGAATCGAACCAACTAGTTCACTTTCTCTGCATTGATCGTTCTCTTGCCCCATCTCACTAAGGCCAGAATTTTCACATATAAAATTGGAGGTGGGTCCCACGTCAAATAACTGCGGCTGAAATACAAAACTCTGCCTGGTTTGATCACTAGATACATCAGGTTGAAAAGACTGGTCGACTGAAGATATGTTATTGTTACATGGCAGTGGGGCAGCGTGTTGAACCATTTGTGATTGATATAATGATCTGTGGTGATCATTGTTTTCTATCGAAATACTGTCACCATTATAGCCAGCATTGCTGTTGATAGATTCCTTATCAAGATTGTTGGTGAAAAGCTCGTTTGTTCCATTGATTTCTGCCCAATTCTCGTTGTGGTGGTTATCAAGTTTCCTTAAGTATTCCCCGCAAGCTGAAGGCTCAAACCTCCCACCAGAGAAACGTTTCAATGAATGTGCATTGAGTAGGTTTTCACCCATTTCATTCATGCGCATTTCCTGGGTGCCTTCGATGCCTCTGCAGTTTGAACAGGAGACTCAATTATCTTCTGAGACTCTTCTGGTTATCACAATCGACTTTAACGACTCACTTTTCTACATAATTACACTAACCGGAATCACTCCTTTATCAGAAAAAAAGCTTTATTTTCTTTTCTTAAAGAGATTCTTCTTGCCACCTATCTCAATAATTAAACATATATACTATGCACAGACAGATGCATTTCAATAAGGACTCCACAACTAAAAGTTCTAAAGAGAAAACGGGTCAAAGTAATTGGGCCTCTATCCCTTCAGTTTTGAAAGCTATTTGCTGTTGTACCTTTTTTTAACAAATGAAAATGGTGTATGGAGCCATGGATATAATGTAAATGAGTTACTTACAGAAGAAGCTGACTCCAAAGATGACTTTTATTATCTGTCGCAGCCTCTCTGATGATATAGTTGGAAGATTGAGTCCCGACTAACCGATGAGAAGACTCATCTACTGTAAAGTTGGAGAGATTGGAAGCTGATATGGATAAATCCTCGTGATCACATGGATATGTAATAAGGTTATTATGGGTTTCCCATAGATTCATAACAGAAGCACCGGTGCTATTCCTTGCGCTTGTAGATAGGGCTGGACGTGTTGCATGGTGATGAAGATCCCACCAAGGTGCTGTGGATGAAGATAGTGCTAAAGGGAGGTTGATCTTATTGCTGTCCTGATCAGCCATTATAGAGAGAGGGAGAGGGGTCGATTTTTATACATAAGAATGCTTCTTTGAGTGCTTTGCTTTTTAATGGACTAGTTTGGAGAAGAAGTGTCAATTTAAATGAGAGCAACCTGAGGCTCTTTCGTGTGGTACCCAACTAGGGTTTTCTATAGCTTGCTTCTTTGTGTAGGTGTCTTTGCCCGTACGTGTATAAGTACTTCAATTATGGGGTAACATAAAAATAATAAGAGGTCTCAGCTTCCTACAGTTCTCTTTGGCAGTCATTCACCTCAAAAAATTAAGAAATATAAAGAAATACCGACAAAACCAATTATACAGATGATTTAACTTATGTAAAGATGTTACACACTTTCTGACGAGTAAAGATGGATAAGAAGAGCTTGATACAACTCAAATTTCTTCTCTAATTGGAGAGAGGTTAATTTGGGTGCGCTTGTGTCATGCCTCTTGCTAGTGCCATATAGTACTTTTGCTTTGCACCAAACTTAATAAATCAAGAGTCGCGTTTAGCATGTACTCACCTTTGTGTATTATACCATGATGATGTTACATATTTTCAAACAATCATTAGACCATTATTGCACATAAAGATAAAAACCTGATAGATGCAAAAGAGCTACAACTCATTATTGTTAATTCTCTTTAGCGTGGGTTTATTTGGTAGATTATATTTACTCATATATTTTTGTGTCGTTTTTCTACTACTACATATTTTTGCATCATGGTTTAGCTTTTTATCATGTCTTTTGAACCTGCAGGTGAGGGTGACCCGTAACACGCTTGTGACTCTCACTCGTCTGACGGGGATCAAGAACTTTGCTGGTCAAAAGTTGCTGGTACGCATAATTAGGAAAAGATAATATCTTCGTTGTTTGAATATTTGTCACATCTAAATAATTTCATCAGCTGAATCTAACCTGAGTGCCCACGACTCTTTATATGAACCATAATTCTGTTGCCTGTAGAAAATTTAGCATGGGTAATCAAGAGCTAGGGTTTATTGGACACAACTGATGTCCGCCAAAAGGGTGTAAAATGTCGGTCCTGAATTTATCCGCTTCATATTGATTGAGTAGCTATACGACGAATAATCACCATCTGAACAATAATGTGGCACGGTCTTTTATAAATTCTAAGAACATGTATTTTATTCTCTTGAAATTCTTGCATTTTGATGGAGCGTATTTATACGGTCCATCTTTATCCTATTTCCGTTGTTCTTATATGCTTTATTTGTGAAATATTACCTTGTTGTAGTGTTTTGCGTTTCAGGTGTATTTGGAGTACAATGGAGATTTTACACGCTTATGGAGCAATTCTAGACGGATTCGGAGCAAGAAGACGAAGTGAGGAAGCAATGCAGACTGGATGACGTCAGCATGACGTCAACCGCGGCCCCTACTGTGTTTCCTTCCGCGGACGTTAGTGGATTTATGGATATTATGAAGGGTCCGCGGATTAAATTCAAGAAGGGTCCGCGGTTGGTTCGGCCCGGCCCAATTTCAGAGTTTCAGTTTTAATTAGGGTTTCAATCCTAATTGGAGAGGAGCTTTGGGACGGCGAATTCCAGAGCAGAGAGTAGAGAATTGCAAGCAGCTTCATCCTTAGTCTTCAGAAAAACGATAACTCTTCGAACTCAATTTCAGTCTTTTATTTTGTTATAATGTTTTGCATGAGTAGCTAATTTCCCTGCAGTTTGGGGAATTGAGTTGCAACAATGTATGAGACTGTTGAATAGCAAGTTTTATTCTAGTGGATTCTGTTCTTTGCTATAATTGCATGTATTGTTATTTTCCTAACTCAGCCTAGCGGTAAACTTAGGTTTATAGCAATTGCATGATATCTAGTTGAATTGTCATAGTAGTAAAGCCTAGCGGTGGAGCTATTGTGGTAGTTGGATTAGGTTATTGTTACATCTTCTTGAGACTCTAGCGGGTAATAGAAGATAGAACTGGAATTAGGTAACAACCCTAGCGGGACTATCTAATTAGAACAACTATAATTCATTAGTTCGAAACTTGTCTGGTCTATGATTACTAGTTGTAACGAGATTCCCTGAACTGTGCTTTCTCATTCAGTAGTCAAATCTTTAGTTTTAGTTTTAGTTTACAACAATCTTTCAAACAACCCCCTGTTAGGAGTAGATTAGCTAGTAGATTAATTCCTAGACTAGATTACTTTCCCTTGGGACCGACCCTGCTTATTGCTATACTAGTTTTGAGTAGGTTATAAATTTAGATTTGCAGTGCACAACGACGCGCTGTCAAATTTTGGCGCCGCTGCCGGGGAGAGTTCTATCTAGTATAGGATTCTTTGCTTTTTTATCGTATTTTTATTTTCTATTTTTGTACATTTTTACTGGGTTTTATAATGGCTGATGCAGGCGATATTGGAGACGGCGCTGAACGGCAAGAGGACGTGAACCAGAACAATGTAATAATAGATGGCGGCCAGAACGCAGGAAATCTACAGGTTGTAGTACCTCAGGTGATCCAACCACATCTTCAGCAACAGCCGCAGTATTACGCAGAGCCGGAACACGTGTTCCATCAGAGACGAAGAGAAGCTCATGCGGCACGCATGAGGTTACAGTATGAGAACCCGCTGTACGATCAGCAGCCCCCTCCTCTACCACAGCCACAGCCGCAGCAACAGCAACAGCTTCCACCACCTCAACAAAACCCAGTACACCCACCACAAAATCCACCACAGGCTCAGCACCAGAATGTAAATCCACCACCTCACCAGCCTCCGTATGCATATTATCAAAATGCATATCAGCCACCTCCCTACAATCAGTACCAACAGCCACCACAAAATGCCTATTACCCACCACCTCCTCCACAACCTTATGTGCAACCCTCAGCACTCGCTCAGCAGCAGATACGACCCCGGCCACTATGAGAGATATATCTCGTGCCGCTTTAGCTCAGCATTCCTGGCCCTGTATCTTGATCCTGATGAAGACTTTGAGGTCAACCGAATCTTATTCATCATCTTCCGAAGTTTTCAGGATTGCCAGGAGAGGTTGCTACGAGACATCTGCAGGAATTTAATGGAATCTGCCATACGATTAGACCATACGCCATCACAGAGGATAAGTTCAAATTATTGGTTTTCCATTTTAGTTTGACTGATCTGCAAAGAATTGGTTTTTATCGTTGCCTGCAGATAGTATTCGCACATGGGAGCAGATGCAGAGGAAGTTTCTTGAAAAGTTTTATCCTCCCGGGAAAGCATCACAGGTTAGGAGAGAGTTGACTACGATCAAGCAAGGGCCTATGGAGTCGACTTATGAATATTTAGAGAGATTTAATGGCCTAGAAAGCAGCTGTGTCAACCATGGGATTTCAGAGGCAATGTTAGTGGAGTATTTATTAGAGGGGCTGAGGCCAATGGACAGGATGATGTTAGAGGCCGCAGCTGGCGGTACCGTTTTAAACCTGACACCGGCTGAGGTACGTGAGCTGATGACAAATGTAGCAGAGAGTGCCAGGTTCAGAGATGAGACCTTCAGGAGAGACGATCACAGCCGAACTAGGAATGTGTCTCAGGTAGATTCCACTAAGAGTCAGGCCGATGAGATTAAAGAGCTGAGAGATATGGTACATAAATTGATGGCTGGTCAAAGTAGTGGAGTTCGACCCTGTGGATTTTGTGGTGTCACTAGCCACAAAACTGATGAGTGTCCAACGCTTCAAGATAATCAGACAACGGATGTGAATATGATGGGAGGATATCAGAACTATGGTAACAGACAGGGACCTCAGCCGAATTGGAACGACCAGAGCAGACAGAATTGGAATAACAATGATGGAGGTCGAGCTAGTTACTATGGACAGAATCAGCAGCCTCCACCATACCAGCCACCTTTCCGTCAGCAGAATAGATACCCGAACAATAATAATGTATTCCCACAGCAGAGGCAGCCAATCGCTCAGCCAACAACAACTAATGCAGGATCAGCTAACTCAATGGAAGAGATGTTGCAGGAATTACTCAAGGGGCAGAATGAGATGAGAAAGGAGCAGATTGAGATGCAGAAACAGCTTTCACACGTAACTAGCGCTGTGGTTGAGCTTCAGAAGAACACAGGAAAGCTCCCTTCGCAGCCTGTTCCGAACCCAAAGAGTGGTGTCAATGCTATAAGCCTAGAAAGGGGAACAGAGTTGGAAGATAGCTCAAAAGATGAAATTTTGGATCATCACTCAGCGTCTACCGCGGACGCTGAAGTGATTCGGTCCGCGGACCCTTCTTATATTTCTGATATTTCAATAGGGCCCGCGGATAAAAGTATTGAAGGGTCCGCGGAAGATCAGGCAGCGCGTACGGCGGACGTGCATGAAGTTTTAGCCGCGGACGTGTCATCAATTTATGGAAATCACAAAGGGACCGCGGAAATTTATGCTTCAGGGTCCGGGGTAGTGCTGGACCAGACTCAAAATTCCAATTTTCTGACCCTTTTTCTCTAATTCCTTTGCAGATTCGAGAAGCTAGAAACAGGAACGAATCAGCAGGTCAAGGAGACCCAGGAGCATTCACTGTTACATGTGAAATTGGTAACACTAGAATCCAAAATTGTTTAATTGATTTGGGGTCTGCTGTGAACTTGATGCCTCTGTCAATTTATTCATCTTTAAATCTTGCACCATTGAAACCACCGAGGCTTAATTTAATTCTTGGAGATAAATCACTAACGAAATCTCTAGGAATGTTGGATAATGTTTTGATGCAGGTAGGTGGACATCAGGTGATGTGTAAGTTTCATGTAATTGATCTGCGGAGTAGTGATGAAGATGATCCTCCTGCTCTACTACTTGGTCGACCGTTCCTCAAACAAACTAGAGCACAAATTGATGTCTATAGAGGACTACTTTCTTTGGAAGTAGAGGATATTGTCATAAGGTTTAATTCAAAAGGTGACATCTTAAAACAGACGAAGAACAAACCACCTGACCCACCCAGACGCGGACAGAGAATCCCAGAGAAGACGAATATGAAGACAAAACCACCGGATTACAAAGGTAATGATAAATTCAATTATAATAATAGTGACCGGTGTTTTGCAGGAAACACAAGGGATATTAAAGTTGACCCGCCAGATCAGATAAGGATACCTCATCAATTGGGTAAAGGGAGGTCAAACAACAGAGCTGGAACACAAGGTGAGTGCATTAGTCAATCAATTCCTAATAAAAATAATGTTGCCATGATGAGCAGGAAGTTCGACTTAATGCACCCCTGGGCACCAAACAATTGCTGATCACTGGTGTCGTCGAGCCAGCGACGTTAAAACAGTGCGCTTATCGGGAGGCAACTCGAGTGTATCTAGTTTAATTTTCTTATCATATTTTTTCTTTTTATATTTCTTTTGATGTGGTACGGTGATCATTGCACGTCTAGTGCATATGTTTTCTGATTTTCAGGTGTGCAAGGCAATTTGCTAAAAATTACTCAGCATGCACCGCGGACGCTTAAATATTAAAATCCGCGGACGGTACGTAATTATGTAAATTGTAAAGGGTCCGCTGATGGTAAATAACAGAAAGGTACGCGGATAAGCCAAGCCCAAACGAAGCCCAGCCCACATTCATATCCGCGGTGGCTTAGGGATTTTTCCGCGGACGTTATCGTTGTTTTGGAATATTGTTGAAGGTCCGCGGAATTAATATATGTTAGGCCCGCGGTTTGTTCTCAGCTGCAGCAAAACCGAATTTGGAAACGACCGAAATCACTATTTGCCGAAACCTCGAGAGATCCGTCGTATCACCACCCCGATCAAACTTCTCAGATTGTCACACTTGATTGGTAAGTTGTTTATTCGTTTTTGGTTATCGGTGTGTCACTTTACAAAGGAGGAAGGGAATTGAGATTCGGATTTTGTGGATTTGTTGTGTTCGGTGTTGTGGGTCGATTTGGGTGAACTGACTAGAGGTATTTGGTCTATTTCTGGTTTTGAAGTATTGTGGGTGTTTGTTTTTGTGTAATTGGTGTGTGGATCGGAAGGAATTGATCGGAGGAAGTTGGGGACGCAATCTGGGATCATCCGCGGACGTTACTGACGTTTATCCGCGGACGTAACAGAATTATTGGCATACTCTTAAGGGTCCGCGGATTAAATTGGCTAAGGGACCGCGGTGAACGCTGAATTATTGATATTTTACCAGATTTCGGAGAATGAGTGGAGCAAGAAGGACACGTACACCGGAAACATTCTTGAGGTTACATCATCAAGAACCTTTATGGCCGTCTCGGCCTTTTATGGAGATGATGGGCGTGTATGAAGAAGCTCAGTCTATGCTTCGCCAGAGCGGATGGCGCAGATTTTTTGAGTTGAGTGGCGTAGCGGATGTAGAGGATACATCTGAGTTTTTGGGCACGCTGGCTTTGGCAGCAAATGAGGATCCTCCGAGCTTTCAGTATAGACACAGAGGGGTGACACACACAGCTACTAGACAGCAGTTGAGAAGTGTGTTTGGATGGAGAGCTGGTGGTGAGTTTCTAGCGATGGATGAGTCCGAGATGCAGGAGGCATGGGGAGGTCTCAGGTCTGGCTACGGCCTTCACCCAGTGAGACCAAGGCACGTCTATTGGTAGCCAGTACTTTTTGCTATACATTTCATGATGGCCAGGACCCTCCACGCCCGGAAGAACGGAGGCGACAAGATGACGAAGAATGACTTAGCCATTCTCGCTTTGCTATGCAGAGGAAGAGTGGTGAACTGGAGTCATTACATATTGACTCACTGGAGTCAGGTTAGATCATCCGGGCCTGTTACTTGTGGAGGCATGATCACTTTCATGCTTCGCACACTGCATCCCCATCCAGTCCCGCCAGAGCATCGTCTGCTTTCTACTCATGGGCTGATGAGGATATATTCCTAGCAGGGAAGCATATCAGGTGGTCCCGCACTGCTGAATTATATATGGATTTATTTTGCCACTGAGGGACTTAGACCAGCAGACAGTCCACCTCGACGAGGTAGGCCTAGGAAGCAGACGGGGGGAATAGTGATAGCTGAGCCATCTGGCACAGCGAATGAGCAGCCAGCAGCAGCAGGGCCAATTTACATCTGAGCAGATTTATTTTTTCTTTAACTCATTTCGCTCTCAGATTCTTGGCATGCAGGGTTTCCAGCCAGTGCAGCCACCTTTGGGATGGACTCCAGGAGCAGCCATACCACCTGAGTACTTGCAGCCTTCTCCTCCACCTGAGGATCAGTAGGGGAGTCACTTATTCCCTTATCACATCTTTTTATTTTTTCTTTTATTAGTTCTGTGTCCCCTTCTTCATTCTTGTTGTATGTTGTGCCGTGAGGACACGGCATATTTCAAGTGTGGGGGAGGGAAATCGAGTCAGTTTAGAGTTTTTTTTTATTTTGTTTATGAGTCGAAGAGGAGAATTATCATTGTATTTTGTGATGAAATGACGATCTGTATGAATGATGTTCTATCCTATGAGTTTCTGATATATCTGCATGCATGAAATCTGATATTTTGTGATATTTGTGCTTGATGATATGAATGCTTTTGAGTTGAGATATCTGGTGATGTAGAGTTGATAGAAAATGTCCTAGAGGGATTTGACATTCATTCTGATATTTGCATGAATAATTGCGCTATATGTTGAGTTGATATTGTGGCATTCCGAAGTGTTGAAAAGATTATCTAATCTCTTGTCTGAGTAACCGGGAAAAGAGATGAGCGACCCTCATCTTGACTCGCGTAAAAAGGACAAGAAGAGAAGTGAAATCTATATGTGGATAGTTCATTGGCAACGAATGTTTTTTGTTTTATATTGGTTATTGACTAGTGCCGGGGGTTAGGAAGAAAACCAAGACACTTCCCACTTGAGCACTTGCTTTAACCAATGGCACAAGCCAAAATAAGGCAAGCCATAAAAAAAAAAAAAAAAAAAAAAAAAATGAATAAAAGTTTGTTGTTGCCAATGAATTTATCTAATAGTGTGTTTCGGATGCCATATTAAAAACTCAACTGTTAGTGTGATTAGGATTGTGAATTGAAGAATGAAGTTAGGAATCTGAAAAGGACTATCTCTACATTTTTCATGGATATCTTGACTTGAGTATTCTATATTGTTGAGTGCAGATTGAGCATTATTGATGATGATTGTATGCAGATGTTGATGAGATGATTAGATAGAATATCATGAGTTGGATCGCCATGTAGTTACAGTATACTCTGATTGGTTCGAATCTATTGTCTAGATCTTTACTTGTTCGAGACGAACAAGGATAAGTGTGGGGGAGTTTGATGGAGCGTATTTATACGATCCATCATTATCTTATTTCCGTTGTTCTTATATGCTTTATTTGCGAAATATTACCTTGTTGTAGTGTTTTGCGTTTCAGGTGTATTTGGAGTACAATGGAGATTTTACACGCTTATGGAGCAATTCTAGACGGATTCGGAGCAAGAAGACGAAGGAAAGAAGCAATGCAGACTGGATGACGTCAGCATGACGTCAGCCGCGGACTGTTTTTCCGCGGACGTTATGATTTATGATATTTAAGGGTCCGCGGATAAATTCAAGAAGGGTCCGCGGGTTCGGCCCGGCCCATTTCAGCAGCAGCTTTTTGATTAGGGTTTCGATCCTAATTGAGAATTTTGGACGGCGAATTCCAGAGCGAGAGTAGAGAATTGCAAGCAGCTTCATCCTTAGTCTTCAGAAAAACGATAACTCTTCGAACTCAATTTCAGTCTTTTGTTTTGTTACAATGTTTTATGAGTAGCTAATTTCCCTACAGTTTGGGGAATTGAGTTGCAACATTGTATGAGACTTGAATAGCAAGTTTTAATTCTAGTGAATTCTGTTCTTTGCTTATAATTGCATGTATTGTTATTTGCCTAACTCAGCCTAGCGGTAAACTTAGGGTTATAGCAATTGCATGATATCTAGTTGAATTGTCATAGTAGTAAAGCCTAGCGGTGGAGCTATTGTGGTAGTTGGATTAGGTTATTGTTACATCTTCTTGAGACTCTAGCGGGTAATAGAAGATAGAACTAGAATTAGGTAACTACCCTAGCGGGACTATCTGATTAGAACAACATAATTCATTAGTTCGAAACTTGTCTGGTCTATGATTACTAGTTGTAACGAGATTCCCTGAACTGTGCTTTCTCATTCAGTAGTCAAATCTTTAGTTTTAGTTTTAGTTTACAACAATCTTTCAAACAACCCCCTGTTAGGAGTAGATTAGCTAGTAGATTAATTCCTAGACTAGATTACTTTCCCTTGGGACCGACCCTGCTTATTGCTATACTAGTTTTGAGTAGGTTATAAATTTAGATTTGCAGTGCACAACGACGCGCTGTCAAATTTACGCTTGAAAATTATAGGCTTGTAATTAAGTTATGTGTAATTAGGGCTTGTAATGTAGAATATGATTCAGAGTGCACTCAAACAGTTTTTTACAGCTACACATAATTACGTCGTATGCTGCCACTATTAAACCCTTAAGTTCTCACACATGCGTAAAATTTTCCTTTGGTGTATACTTATATTAATTGGCACCCTCCCAACATAACAATGACCTACAAAGGAGTAACAAATCATTGTCATATATTTTTTATTTTCGCACCTTGCCTTTCGGTTAACTAATTTAAGCAAAACTATATTCATGTGCAATAGAATATTATAAAAACTCTACGTTTCAAATTGATGTCCTTCTATTGGGTAAGTCTACGACTTTGATCACCTAAGTCAGCGAGCTTATTAGGTATTCTTGACTAATATAATCTAGGTTAATTGCAATTGGTCGATCCATTGAATCATAGTTGATTTCTTTACCCTCATTAGTTTATGTTGTCTAGACTTTCCATAATCAATTTAAGAAAGTTATGGACTGATACACTGGAAAAAGTATCCTTTTCGACCACCCACCAGAAATTAAGTTTAACTTTCTCAATTTGAGTAGAAATTGAAACGTTTAGTCATCTTCTAATCTGCACGCATAACTCTAAATCATCGATTTCATTAAACTTTTCTTCTACCCCAATCATATTATATTACAACTTACAAAGATTACCTAAGTTTTATTTGAACTTTTAAATACGTACTTTGTATATGTCAATACACTACCATTATTTTATCAAAAAGTTGTATTTGTGAATATGCAAAACTTTAATAACTTTGTCCTCTACTAACTTTACTTCAAATACTTGTGAAAGTTAGGTACCACGCAGAGACGATACCCAAATCATATTTTGGGTAAGTAAGAGTTAGGAAAGAAATACATGTTTTCATATATGATCTTAAAATACAATTATTCAATTTCATAGATTGGATTTTAATGTACCATGCAGTTGGATAGATATAAGAAATATTAAGAAGAATCGTTTGTTAATAAACATCATATGAAAAATAATATAAAAACATATGGTGAAATTGAACTATACTTATATTCTTTTAAAATATAAATTTACGTTTGTTACAATTCTAGAAAATGGCATGATAATTCCAACACCTTTATTTAGTCAAAATAAGGAAATAATAACTTATAAAAGAGGCATTGAAAGTCTGTCGAAATTCACCCAACCTAATGAGAGATGCTCTAACAATCCTTGAATCATTTGAAACTTTTTATATATAACTTTATTGTTCAGATATCTTTACAATTTTCACAACTCTTTTTCATTTCACACCCACATATTTCAATAAAAAAGTATTGTGTTCGCCGGTTTGGGCGAAATGCACCCAAATTAACAATCTCAATTTCAATAATGTAGCAATCTGTGTATTAATAAAAAACAAAAAGCAAATGAATTTATTAGGTTGCCAATAATTATTAAAGACCAAACGTAGCTCAAAAAGGACATGTAGTGTCTGGTTTTGTTTGCTTATGATCTATCTCAAAATTTAAATAAACCAACTTCCATATTCTATAGCAAAGTAAAAAGCCATGCAAATTTAACAACTACTTTTAGTGTCCTTCTAATTTATCTTATTGGGAACATCCCTCGACTCTTTTAGTATTTTTAAATCGTTTTAATTTAGCTTAAACACGATTAGTTGATGGATTAGTCTCACTACTTTCAAGTAAAATGGAAAATAATAAAAGAATTCGAATTGGGCTTAGGGTTAGTTTTATCTGTCACACAGTCCATTAAGATTCAGCCCAAATCTGTAACTACAGAAATGTAAGGCCCATTTAAAAGAGACTCGGCGCGTGGATTATGTAGAGCGTGGAATGCACGCTCAGTGAACAGTCATCGTCATCCACATCATCGATCGTTTCGTGGACAAAACGGTCCACCGCCATTCCGCGGCGCGAGAGGGTTACGATTCCGATTTTAGATTTCTTGCATATTGAAATGGTACGAAGCACAGTGACGTTATTGGCTGAGGGATTGGGAGATGCGTCGAGTTGGTGGGAGAAAGTGAACGAGTCTCCTGTTTGGCAGGATCGTTTCTTCTATGTGCTTTCTGGTCTCTACGCTGCCGTCGCCGTCGTCGCTTTGGTTGTTAATCTTTCCGTTGCTTTTTTATATTTATATATTTTCTTTTAAATTATTGACATGAATATAAAAGAGGATTTTGTTGATATTTAAAATTTATTGAATCTTTAGAATTTTCTTGTAGTGTGATGAAGTTGGATTCTTTGATATTGTTGTTTGTCCTGAGAGCTGCACTGCAAGAATTCTATTTAAGTTGATGAGGTTGAACTTTTTGAATGTTAGTGGTATATTTATTCTTTATTTGGAAAATGATTTATACAGATCCAGCTGGTTAGAATACAAATGAGGGTGCCGGAATATGGTTGGACGACGCAGAAAGTCTTTCACTTTCTCAATTTCTTGGTGAATGGGGGTTCGTGTCATGTGGATAAATTGTTGTGATCAAGTTGGAAGATATGTACTGCAATTTGGTACTCATTAAAATTTGGTGTGATTTGCAGTGCGGTCAGTAGTTTTTGTATTCCGGCGTGATGTGCAAAAAGTTCATCCAGAGGTTTTCGTTTTGAATGGGACTTAAATTTTGGTGTGACAGCTTGTGTAGTGTTTGGTGTGATTTATTGCTTTTTCTGACTGTTAGGTTATGCAACATGTTCTACTTAATGTCCCAACACTTGCCTTCTTTACGACTTATGCACTCCTTGTTCTATTCTGGGCAGAAATATATTATCAGGTTTGCTTTTTTTGTTTGTGTATTGTTTGTCTTTGCTTGTTTGTGATGGCAACCTCTTATTGACATAGATATTTTTACTAGGCACGAGCTGTGTCTACTGATCATCTGAGGCCATGTTTCTACACTATTAATGGAGTTGTTTATGCATCCAGGTAGTATGTTTCTTTGTGATAATGAGCTCAAATAATGTAGTACATAAAATCATTTTTAGGTATTATGTTGTATTCTCTATTTTCGTCTTGCAATACCTACAGTTTTAATGCCAAATCAATCTTCATTTAGTCTACTAGGTACTCATGTGGAGGTAAAATTAAATGTGGAAGCACTAAAGGGTGCTTGAGATATAACATTAATGTAGAAGTTTATCACTTGCTGTTTTCATAATAAAGACAATCTCAAATAAGGGTAAAGGTTATGCCCAGATAGACTTGGCTAAAACTTAAAATCTAAGAACAAGAACAAGAACTACAGTTCTAATGAAATTAAACATACCCATTTTAACTGGTATTTTTGAAATCGTTTGACTCATCTACTTCCCAACTTGAATCAGGTTGTCTTGTGGTTGATCTTATGGGTGAAGCCTATCCGAGCAATGGTTGTCTTGTGCAAGACGTTTTTTGCAGGTTGTGGTCCACGATGTTTATAGATATCCAATACTTTTCAGCCTTGATGCTTCTTAAATAACATAGACGATCTAAATATTTTCTGCCAGGTGTTTCCTTATTTGCGGCTCTTGGGTTTCTACTTTTCGGAGGGAGGTAATTACAGAAACTCTTTTGAGTTTGATCCCATTTTTTCAGAAGTTTAGTGAAGGGTGTTTAATTCTAAGTGAGGAATGTGGCATGTGTAATTATTTTTCTTTTCCACAAATCTGAAAGCTGTGATTGAAATGAAGAAAAAATCACAATACTATCAGATTATGATTTTTGTAAATTTGTACCGTGGAACAGCCTGATTTAATTTCTTATCCTGCAGGCTCTTTCTGATGCTGCAGCGTTTTCCTGAAGAATCAAAAGGACGGAGTAAGAAGCTTCAAGAGGTTTGATTACTTAAAAGGGAGAGAAAATAAAAAGTTAATATTTATGATATTTCTCGATGAATGTAAGTCAGTATTCCTGTTTGCACTTTGCAGGTTGGATATGTAACGACCATATGTTTTACATGCTTCCTCATCAGATGTATCATGGTGAGTATAACATAGCATTCTCTACTTTTGTCAGATTGACGAACCTGCAAAATATCTTACTGACGTTGGTTCTTTGCAGTAAATGGAAAATAAGGAACACTTGGTTAAATATGAGTTCAGTTTACCGATCTTTTAGATTCTAGCACAGTTTCCTAATGAATGCTATGATATCAATGATATGTTATCAAAATCTTTATAACATCAGGCATCTAATGGTCTGATTTGATGTTACTCAGGAGTGCTTAAATGCATTTGATAAAGCTGCAGACCTTGATGTGTTGGATCATCCTATCCTCAATTTTATATATTACCTGGTAAGGATAATTCTTGAATAAATTTTGTCAAATACTATTATCTTCTCTATGAGGTGTCATACGGTAACAGAGTATGTGTCAGTTTACTGTTCTACCTCATCAAGTGATGCAGACTTGCCCATTTACGATTCAAATTGCTGCATCTACATTGCCAGGAGATGTTTGGCTGCAAACCTCTGTTAGATTGGTCTTCTTTATTTCTAAAATTTATAACAGTGGGAAAGAAGGACAAAAATTAAAAACCTTTAAAAGGGAGTAAATTTCTGAAGTAAAATTGTTAACTAACTTGTAATTACTGCATGTTGCTGGTATACCTGTTTTAGCAGCTCATTTAGCTACATTGATATTTCATTTGGTGACAGTTTAATGCTTGTCTGCAGTTGGTGGAAATCATACCATCATCTCTGGTTCTTTTCATCCTGAGAAAGCTACCTCCCAAACGTGGAATTACACAATATCACCCTATTCGGTAAAGGATCTTGGACTTGTGTTTATGAAACTCGGAGGTGCAGTGGGTGGCAAGTTTGTCCTTGAGAGAATCTGATAATGATAAATGATCAGTCTGGATTGACACTTAGCGGGGATGGAGTGATCGACAACTATTTAATAAAATTTTGTGAAGGTTTGTCAATCATGTACAAATGCAAGACTGAGATCGATGCAGGTTTGACTTATGTGTTAAAGAAGTTATGTGTATATTTCGCAGTCCGTCTTGTTCTGTTAATCAAATGGGTCTTTTTATTATCAATCTTGTTCGCTTTTTCAAATCTTGGCTAAATCCTGTTTTAGTATACTCGTTTCAAAAAAATGCTAGTGATATAGCAATATGAATAGAAATTAGGTATTAGATTTTAAAGTGCGATTGAGTTTGTGACTAACTGTTAACCACAGACAATTTGGAGAAGCTGATTAGATGAAATACCTGATGCTCAAACTCCAGTATCAGAAAGAGACTTGGATGGTTGAACCTGGAAGATACCCTGCTTGCTGCCTCCATGCTGAAGAAGATTGAGTAAACACAATGATTAAGGAGAACCAGGACATCATGTAGGTTTAGTATTTCAGTGTATAAGTTGTGGACTGGCAGATAGGTTTCTGCTTAGACTTGAATGACAGGTTCTTGACTTATTGTTACCCCATTTTGAGTCCTTATATAGTTCATCAGATGGTCAGTGTCGCCGAGGTTTCTTGACATCATTTTCCCTTGATTCAAAATTGTAGTTAATATTTCACAAGTCCAAGTCTGCTGGAGCGCTGGTCCATATGTCACAAAATCAAGAGATTGATGTCGCACTTGCCTCATGACATTTTAACTAATTATATTTTTCAAATTCGACTTAAATATGCGTATGTTTTAAAGAATGTTTTTAATTATTTTTATCATTAAACATTAATGAAGATTAACCCATTCAATGACAACAGTATCAAACCAAACCACGTCAACCCCAGCTACGTTCTGTAAATCAGTAAATTGACGCATATTGTCAATTTATTATTACGACATTAATTTTGTTCTCTTCCTTGTCGTCTAGATGCTTTAAACCTCTTGTTTTCATCGTTGAATCTCTATGAGATATTTCCACAAACACATGGTGGGCATCTCAAGCTCAGTCAAATCGCCGCTGCTCCTTGTTCCGACCATGTGCGAATTCTCGCTTGCTGCTGTCACACTCTCTTAAAGGTCTGAACTTTCATCTTTTAGAATCTGGGTTTTTCCAATTTCATGGTTTGGTTTAACTTGCTGTCAGATTTCAGTAGCTGGGGTTTGCTTGACTATGAGTTGTGTTTTATCAACAGTTTAAAGTTTGTTTCTTTGTGCTTGACTTGATCCAGATCACTGAATTGTTAATTGAAAACCTGGGATATGAAGGGTGGAAGTGGGTTACTGGGGAGCTACTTTCTACTCAACAATGGAGCTAAGATTCCAGCTATTGGGCTTGGTACATGGCAGAGTGGAGGAGACTTGTGTGTTGAAGCTGTTAAAATAGCCTTAGCTGTCGGCTACCGACACATTGACTGTGCGCATCTTTATGGGAATGAGACTGAAGTTGGGGAGGCCTTAGCTGATGCATTCAATGGAGGCTTATTGAAAAGGGAAGACGTGTTCTTGACTTCAAAGCTCTATTGTACTATGAACTCTCTGAATAAGATTGAGAATGCTGTTAGAGTTTCTATTAAGAATCTTGGAGTCAGTTACTTGGATCTGTATTTGATGCATTGGCCTGATAGCTCTGCATTCGGGGATGCCACTGATCCACCAACGAAACATGGAAGTGAATATAAACAGTTTATGAGTAGGTTGAAGAAGGTTTGGAAAGCTATGGAGGGGCTGGTCCAGATGGGATTAGTTAAATCAATCGGAGTTAGTAATTTTAGTGTTCAACAGATCAAGCAGTTGCTTAGTTTCGCAAAGATTGTACCTGCAGTCAATCAGGTAAACTTGGCTTACATTCTGTTGAAAAGTTCATTGAATCTTGAATACCTACGTGATCCATTTTCTGACCTGTTCTTTCTGGTGTGCGCTTTATTGCGTGCATCAAAACTTTCCCTAACATGCGAAGGCTCTTATTTTTCCTGTCTCTAATGTTGAAATAGTCTTTAGTAGGATGATTTTATTCATTTAAATGAAGTTTGAAAATAATAAATGTGACATATTTTCAGTCTTCATGCCGCAGAACTACTTTTTACCTGATGAGATTGCCTTTTGTATTGACTCCGGAAAGTTTGCTTAATGATCCTGACCAATCTGAAAACATATCAGGTTGAATTGCATCCATTTTGGAGGCAAGATGAACTTGTGAAATTCTGTCAGTCTAAAGGCATTCATGTATCGGCTCACACGCCTTTGGGATCCCCAAGTTCCAGTTCCACCACACCTTATGATAGTGGATCTGGTGAAGATGAACCAGGTACTCCTCGAATCACATTTAGGAGGTCAAGATCTGTACATGGTCCTATGTTGAAATTGTCAGTTGTCGGAGAGATAGCAGATCACCGCAAGAAGACACCAGAACAGGTATCCCTGAGACATTCAGTTCGTATAAGAATTCGTGATATCTCGTGTCAAACAAACATGATAACAAACAATAGTTCTGTAGTGTAGAGTTTTGTTCTCATATAAGTTTTGCGTTCCTCTGAGCAGGTGATCTTGCGTTGGGGATTGCAGAGGGGAACTAGTGTCCTACCTTGTAGCCTAAAGCCTGATCGTATCAAGAGAAACATTGACATATTCAACTGGTCATTGTCTAATGATGAATTGAATCGAATGAATCGAATAGAGCCACAAGTGTGTTTATTTGGACACAGTCCTCTTATTAGCCTCTCCAATACTGGGTTTCTACACGGAAGTGGTCCCCTGCAAGCTGTGCATGAGATGGAAGACGACTTGGAATCCATTCGTGAGGAATGGTAATAAAAGGGGCATTTCTTCTTCTTATTCATTCTGCTTGTTTCAAGTTGTTCATATCAACTCCAACTTCGATCACCTTTCTAATGGTTTGCCAAGTAAGTGATTTGTAATCAAGAGACCTTCCCAAGTCTCAAGTTGATGGCTTGATGCAAATAAAAGTTGCAACTTAGTATTCGAAAAGTGTAAGATTTCAGTGAAGTCAAATAAATCCGTCCTTTATTTTACTAGTGAAATGATCACTTTTTTAGATGAATATTGCTTAACTTCATGTGATACAAATCCTGGATGGAGGAGGAGCTGATGATTCTAGTGTAGATGGGATTTGCTTGGAAACTTCCTCCTGGACATGGAAAAAACAATAATGATTGGAATCAAACAAGACAAGTACAAGGAATAAAAGACAACAAAAAAGTAAGGAGCTGGAGGAATCTACCCTTTTCTGCTTTCTTATTAAAAATTCCATAGAGTTGTCAAAAAATGAGAACCCCATAAAGCAAGGTTCTGAAAATTCGTTCATGGACTAACACTTAACCGGTACATTGAGAATTTCTCAATATTTATTTAGAGACTTGCATATTCTTATGGTCTGCATTTAATGATTGAAAATGCAAAACACTAAAATCAAAAGTCTCAAGGTCTCACTTTTAGATCCAATGCTGCAATATTTACAAGTTAAAAATCACATCTAATTATAATAAAAAACGTCAAAACGAAATCCATGAGCCCTCACAAGTATCAATTGAGGTAATCTTTGCTTGAACACATAAAATGTAATAAAATTCATTCATTTGTACTTAGTACATTAAATAATAATTGGAAAATGAGCATCACTAATACCAATTTCCAGTTACCAGTAAAGTTGAAGTCTTGAAACAGTAAAGTAACATCTCAGCTCAGCCCTTCTTCATCTACTGATGCTGATCCACTATTCCATATCCGCTGCTGCTATTGGCTTTCTCAACTCGTAATGCTCTGCCTTCTTCCACTAAGGTTAGGTTTCTCCATTTGTTCATAGCCCTAATTTTTATCCTTGTGTATACTTTTTCAAAATCATTATCGGATGGACTAGAATCTAGGGTTCCGATTCATCATATTCTGCTTAAAAGATTGTTTCTTTGATGTGGGGTTTCTGAATTGTTTCGGTTTTTTGCTTTACTGGATCTATTAGATGATATTGGATGTACTTATTTACAGGATTCATGTAGTGGACTTTGAGATGCTGGAAGTGGGTATTGTGATTTGATCTTCAGCTGCTCGTTTGAAATATGGTTTCAGCTAATCATCTTTTCACTAGAAACCAGCCGCTGTACTTTGATTCTGATTTTAGTTTGTTTGCTGGAGAGAGCTGGTAGGACTGGGATACTTGTGTTAGTTCTGAGGGTCAGTAAATTAGATAGCTTTTTTGGAAATGGCGACGGGATTAGGATCAAATGCTGGTTATTATTTTGATGAAGTGCCGGCGTCGGCTCTTGATAGGCACTCCATTTCATTTTGTTCTGGTGCGGGGAATACTACTTGGGATATGGAGGTGATGGGGCATGAGTATAGGATGAATGGTTTGCCAGTTTTGGTTATGCCTAGGAGTTCGAGTTCTGCAGTTTTGAGTGATTCGGGATTGTCTCAAGGTGGGACATCTTCTGGCTCAGTTGTTCGTGATGGTACCTTGGGGCTAAAGCATGATACGGGTTTGGCGGTGGAGTGGTCTGTCAAAGAGCAGTACACATTGGAGAGGAGCCTTGACAAGTAAATTCAGTTTTTATACAAAATACAGAAATGACGTTATGAATTGTGTAACTGTCGTGGATTGACATATGAACAATTCTATTCATAGCTATTCATCTAAATATGAATGCCAAATATAAAGCTCCTCTTTTCGAGTGACCACAGATATAAAAATGAGCCAAGTATCATGAAGTATATCAGGATTGCAGCAGCATTGCCTGACAAAACAGTACGCGATGTTGCACTCAGATGTAGATGGATGTCGGTAAGCTTTTTATTTGATTTTCCCTTCGAATTTGTTGTTTCATTTCATAAACCATCTCTTTTAATTAGAATAACTGATTAGACTTTAAAAGAATCCCTCTTTCTTTTGGTGATTTACAAAATTCTTATCTATACATGTGTAGAGAAAACGGACGAAACATGAAGGTCAATATTCTGGAAACAAGGTTACAAATAGAAAGGTATCTTTGCGGCAGTAATCTTGAAGCTGTCATTACTAAAGTACTCCCCCCACATTTGGTCACTGAAACACATCGCCTCGAGAGTGATACGATATGCTACATTACTAATTGTTTTGGAAAACAATTTTATGAAACTAAATATATATCATGGCAGGACAAATCAGTGGAGCCTTGCCTCAAACCTAGTCAGCCTTTGGCACAACCCATGAGCATGCTTACTGTTACGCATTCTCCTCTGATGCATCAACTTGGCAAGAGTGGACTTACACCATCAGATGGTTAGATGCGCATCACGTTTTATGAACAATCATCAATGTTTCTTGAGTATTCATAATACAGCAACAACTCCATTAAATTTTTGTTCATTAACAGCATCTTATGAGACTGTGAAGCAATTTTTACAGCAGAATTTTGAAGCTATTAATCAGATCTCTGAAAATATGTCTTCATACAAGGTAATTTTACATTGTAGTCATATCGATGAACACTTGCAATCAACGTCTTCATAACTGATTTTAAATGTCTTGTTTCTCGTATTTGACAAAAGCAGTTCCAAGAAAATATTGATCTCTTCTTGCGCACAAAGAACAACATCACAAGAGTCCTAAACGAGTAAGCAATTTCCAAATTATATTCAAGGCATGATTATTGGTACTTAAACTGTCTTCTAACTTCATCTCAGTACTTGTTTTGGTCATTCAAAATGTTTCACAGAATGGGACAATTGCCTGGGATCCCTCAACTACCTGTATCAATCAACGAGGATCTTATTAACTACTTGGCGCCTGATCAAGTATGACGTTTCCTTGTTCAACACTCGGGACACACTTTCTCACTTTCATTGTTAACCTATACTCAAATGTTCAGCATCTGCAGACACTGAACGGGCTGGTCGAATACACTCATCTAAAGCAGGATCCAAAATCGTAAAGGCCGCGTAGCTTGATTCAACAAAATAGTAGGATTTATGCATTCTATGTATAAAGTAATGTATGTAAATCCCTTACCAGGTTTGTAGTATCATATAAACCTTGCAGCATCAGGTGTAATAGTTATGCTTGCTCTCATTTAACAGTCCCCAACTGGGCCTCTGTGGCCGCTGTATTTCTTGATTTTTGTAAATTCAATCGTCTAATTTTGTATTATTTTCAATCGAAATGATTTTAAATAAAGACATTTCATTCTCAATCCAAAGTTGGATGTGAATAAAATCATTCACCAAAACATGAATAAAATCTCACCAAAAATAAACAAAAGTCAATTTTTACTCCAAACAGTATTTTTACGACAATACCGAAACTACCCTCGGGGGTGACTCGCGAACTGTAACTCTTTGCAAAGTTGCGTCCACCGCACCGCCACAAGAAGCATAGAGAGAGAGAATCAACGAAGACACGAACCCGATCAAACAGTCAACCCTTTTTACCATCCGCGTGCTGATTCATTTTTCAATTCCATGTTTAATTTTGAAAACCTCGTACTGAAATTGGGTGAAGTTTTTGCGAATTAGGGTTTCGGAGAGGTTGAATTGGAGTCTGCGATTGTTGAATTTGAAGTGTGTTAATGTTGATGGTGGTGTGTGGATTGGGCTGGTTGAGTGTTAGGGTTTAGGATTTGGGAGATGGGGAGTACTGGTGAGGCGGATAGGAAGCGTCGTCAGTTTAGTTCGCTGTCGCCGACGGCAACTTCTGCCAAGAAGCAACCTTTTGGTCCTTTATCTGAAGATAGAAAGGTATAAATTACATCAAATTTTGTTCGGTTTTTGTGATGCAAGTGTGGTTTCTGTTGGTTGATTTGGAGCACCTTTTTTGCTAATTTGCATGATTTGTTATGGATTTGAAATCTGAATACGGCGAATCTTTGTTTGTGTATGTTTGTTATCATGACTGTACTGTAACATGAGCCAACTAATATATGATTGTTGCCAATTTGATAGCTTGATGCGGTTGTGCTGAACTATCAAAATCAAAAACTTAAGCAAAAGTTGGAAACTCAGAAACTTGAGCATGCTTCACTCAGCAATAAGTTGTCTTTAATACAAGAAAGACAGAATTCATATGATGGAACACTGTCTGTGGTGAGAAAAGCATGGGAAGAGGTGAGAGATTCCTCTGTCTGTCATTCTATAATTTTTCCGTCCTTCTCTTTGCTGGTAAAGTATAATCTGCTGCTGTTAATATCCGTTTTCCTTCAACAAAATTTTGTTCATTATTTTTAGCTTGTCGGCGAACTGGAGACCCGCTCAGCTCAAACAAAAGAAACTTCATCTAAAAAAATTGCTGCTCATCTATTCGCTGTGGAGGGTGAGAGATGACTTAACTATCCTCGTCTGTTGTATTGCTGTTATACATAGAGTTGTACTCTCCTTATTGTATAAATAATCTTTTTTTGTTTCGTGAATTTGAACTTTTTATGTTATTCATCTGGTGTGGAAGTGATAAACACAGTTTCGGATGATGATATTATTCTGTATCCGTTACCCTGGTCCCTGCCAACATGATAGATGTGCACGGCTATGAGAAAAGTACCACTCTAATGAATGTTTCTTTGTTATTTTGTAAACAATGCTAGATTCTCTATTCCATTATATCAGTTTGTTTATTTATGCAAGTTGTTTTGCTTCCATGCTCATACATTGTTCTGCAAAGAAAAGATTGATATGCTTCTTAATATTTTTTGTATTTCACAATCTTCACTTATGGTCCAACATTCATCCAAAACGACGTCGCTTATATCGTGGGTCATGTCTTTGTTAAGCATAGTAAATAACCATATGTTCTACGGAAGTAGTCATTTACATTTCCTTTGTTAACCAGATGGGGATTCATCCTTGTTGAAGCATGCATTTCTTAGGCGCCTAACTGAAACTGGTGCTACTGAAAATAGCTCTACAAATAGTTGTGATGAGCAGATGGAAGTAGACAAGGAAGTTGTGGGACATAAGTTACATAAAACTATTGGAAATATTGTAGCTGCAATTGATAACTTGTGGTATTTTAAAGATCAGGCCTCCTCAGTTCTCTCCAATGATATTCCAGAAGAGGGTAAGGATCAGTGCATTTATTTGTACAGTACATTATGGTGATCAGGAATTTTTTTTGTAAATCTTTTATAGCTTGTGTTTACCATATTCATCAGGAAGTTGCTCTATAAAGATATCACCTGATTTATTGATGGAAGTTACGAAAATACGTTCGGCGTTATGCGATCTACATCTGAGGCATAAATCTCAAGCGTCAGAAGTACTAAAGCATCGTGACAAGGATGCCAAGAATAAATTTGAGATTAAACGGCTTCAACGTAAGTCCTTGCGTTGTTTTATTCAACTGTATTTTTTGCTGGAAAATGCATGGTTGGGCAAAGGCAAACAGCCCAAAGGACAAAATGGGGCCTTTAGCCCAAAACATGTATACAATCATATTAACTCTTTAACTTCTCTCGATCCTTCTGGCAATACACGGAGGGCAGAACTCAACCCTAACACAACACCTCCCTATGCCAAATGCTAAAGACTAACCAGAAATAGTATGATATCGTGATCTCGTTCTTGTAAATCGTGGTTGAATGCACTTCAGTAATACGCTTTTCATTTTAGGATAGCTTTGGTCATATTCAAATTTTCATCACGGCTATTATTCCGTAAATTTAGTTGACATTGTTTTGTTCTTACTTTTATCTGACTATGGTGTGACCCCAATCTTATGATCTATATCCATCAATGCGGTTTAGGTGAATTGGAGAGTACTGTGAAGGAGCTGGAGGATATAAATCGTAAAGTGGCGAGCCTTAGAGCCGAGAGAGATGCGACAAAAGGTGCTTTCTTCCCTGTAATAGACATGGCAAGTAAGCATGTTTCTGGTGATAGGACTAGCAATAAACAGAAAGATATGCAGGATATGGAGTCTATGTTGAAGGATTTGATGGTATGTCAAATACGAATGCTTCTGATGTACATGTTTGAAGCAGCTTAAATTAAGTTGACAACAATGTCCTGTAGGACGAATCCTCCGCCCGACTATCAGAACTTAAGAATCTACATGAAGATAGGATAAAAGTGTTGATGAAATTGACACATTTACAGGTTAATCTGTAAAAGTGCATTCATTTCTTTCCTCCTCTTCTCATGATTTTCAGCCTTCCACAATCACATTTAACTTTTCAAACTTTTGTT